>JAGDQP010002794.1:44556-100411 GCA_022664845.1 Lepisma saccharinum
GCGCGGTTATGTGGAGTGAGTGTGACGGCAGTGGCTAGTGTGTTAGGTGTGTCGCCAGGGACAGTGTAGAAGGTGATGACGGCCTACACAACACACGGGAAAACCACATCGGGGAAGCGGAACAGTGGGCGGAAGAAAAGCATCAGTGACAGGGCACGCCGGGTATTAAAGCGCATTGTCACGCGGAACCGTCGTGCCACTGCGGCGCAAGTGACGGAGGAACTCAATCAGCACCTCCCCCAACCTGTTTCGACAATCACAGTCCGCCGCGAATTACATGACATGAACTTACGGGGTCGTGTTGCACGGGCCAAACTTCTCATCAGGGACCAGAACGCTTTAGCACGCCGCAAATGGTGCCGCGACCATGCAACTTGGACCGTTGACGACTGGAAACGTGTGGTATGGTCGGATGAGTCACCATTCACCCTATTCCAAACCACGGGCCGTGTTTATGTGTGGAGAACGCCCAAAGAAGCGTATGATCTGCAGTGTCTCCGCCCAACTGTGAAACATGGCGGCGGCACGGTGATGCTGTGGGCCGCAATATCATGGTTTTCATTGGGTCCTGTGGTCACACTTCGCGGACGCATCACTGCCAACGATTATGTCGCAATTTTAGGAGACCACTTGCATCCTATGGTCCGGATGTTGTTCCCGGACAATGACGCCATATTCCAGGATGATAATGCACCCATTCACACAGCTAGAGTTGTTGCAGCGTGGTTTGAGGAACAACGGGATGAAGTTCAACACCTGCCCTGGCCCGCCCAATCCCCAGATCTCAACATAATTGAACATCTGTGGTCAATCTTGGAAACACGACTCCGGCGACGATTTCCACCTCCATCCTCTCTCACAGAACTGGCCTATGCCCTGCACGAGGAATGGTGTAATATTCCACTTGCTACCATTCACGACCTCTATGCCTCCATCCCACGTCGCATCAAGGCTGTTCTGAAGGCGAAAGGTGGCCCGACATCATATTAATCTGGTAAGTTGCACTTTCGTTCAGGTGTTTCCATTATTCTGATAAGCATCTGTATATATATATATATATATATATATATATATATATAAATATATATAGAGAGAGAGAGAGAGAGAGAGAGAGAGAGAGAAGAGGGAGAGAGAAGCTGTAGACTTGAATTAGATCTATCATCATTTTCACCGTAACTTTTCTCTAGATACTATAATTTGTTAACAGCCTTATGGCAGGTGAGTTTCGTCCGAACGAAATATCTCCACAAGCAATCGGAGTACTTCGTTTTTGTTCGTGTGTTCCTTTTTGCAAAATTGTAGTCTGGTTACCCTGTGCTGTAAAGATCAAGCATGAAATTAATTCTGCAACGTTGCCACATCTATGTTCTCTTTCGTTGTTGCTAATATGCGTGAAACTTGGAAACAACGCTTTAGAAACAAGACATACACACTTCCACCGCTTCATGAGAACTGAACTCCATCTGCTGCTCCTACTCACAGAACAAATGACCCAAAAATATGTCCCTCTCACAGTTCTTTCTAGTTCTTCAAAGTCACCCGTCATAAGCCGTTGGACAAAGTATAGTGCAAAGCTAATTCTCTTACTTAGTGATTGGGTAATGTTTAACCCTTTCTTGTGATTATTCAATGCAATTCATATCAAAGAATATTTTACACGTCAGGAAACATAATTTACCAAAATTATAGGTACAAAAATATGGATTTTGTAATTACAATTTTCAGATTTAAACTGTTTTCCTGTTATCCATCTTGGTGTCAGCAGTCCAACGTTCGAATCCTTCCATTGTCATCTATCGTACTAAATGGTTTGCACATCGCTTTCACTGGAAATATTTTGACGATCAGTTTTGTAGCGGTCATACCTAATGTACCACCCATAATACCCTCTATAGTAACAGGAACCAGATACCTATCCTGTTTGTCTAATATTTTATAAAGAAAAAACACAAAAGAATAAGCTGGCAAGGTTTTCAACATACATTTAAACATATTTTAGGCAATGAGATTATTCAGGATTCAAAAGCACTTGTTCTTTGTGATTACAGAATAATCAACACGTCTTTAGGTTCTTGATGTTATAAAACCAAATATTTTTTCTAACCCGTCTCCACATCTTTGTTAGTCAAATGAAAGAATGTAATGAAACCGTATAAGGAGAGTAAAACAAAGGTTTTAACAATAGAGTATCCAACCCAGAATCTTCCATAACTATAAGCATCAGTTAAAAGAGCAGAAAAGAGGAATGTGAAACAAAGTTACTGTACAAAAATTCATACTTTGAGTCCAAATAACGTATTCAACAACATTAAAAGTCATTATAAAAATTAAATCATTTCCGTAACTGACAGTTGGAAAACTTTTCGTAAAGGGTATTCAGTAATACTGAATACTGATAGGCGCACAAGATGCCAACATTCCGAAGGATCCGAACAATCGTTCCGTTAACGTGACAAACAAACGCAAGATCGATATAAATCAATAACCATTGAATCACTTACTAGAAATGAAATCAATGTCAGGATCTGATAAAATTGCTTCTGATTAAAGGAACGAGTGTTTGTGTTATGTTGACATTTTACGTACCTATCACTAGTCTTGAGGAATTTCCTATAAAAAGGGACTCGTTCCAAAGTTCGGTTCCTTATCATTGATAAGTATCTTGGAGGTGAATTACAAATTTTGACTTGGAGAAGCAAAGTATCACGTTCAAGTTCCTCAAAAAAGGAATTTATCTACGTTCCAGTAAAAAATGAACCTATAATGTTACAAAAGACATTAACTACGTTTATTCAAAAAATGAATTTGTGACGTTCTAGTACTTCAAGAAAAGAACTTATACCACGTTTCAGCAAAAACTGAACTTACGTCGTTCCAGGTCCTTAAGGAAGGAATTTATCCACATTGCAGGAGAAAATGTCCTTCTAGTTCGTAAAAAGAAATTTATCCACGTTCCAGCAAAAACTGAATTCCTCGAAAAAGGAATTTATCCAACTTCCCCCTCAATATATATATATATATATATATATATATATAATAATAAGAATAATATAATAAATCACAGCCATATTCAATCCACTAGTGGATGAGGCCTCTCCCCGAAGGGAGGAGTTGGTCTACTGCTCCCACGCTGACCAGACGGGTTGGGAGAGGAGAGCCGAAGCTCTCACTGTGATCGCCACTGTCTTTTATTCACAGCAGCTCCCCAATTGTCCTCACGATGCTGGGTCAACACCGAAATATTTGAGCCCCCATCGGGAATCGAACCCGGGACCGCTCGCATATATATATATATATATATATATATATATATACACGTTTCACGAAAAGATGATGTCGCTCCAGTTCCTTAAAAAAGGAATTTATCCACACACTACTGAAAAAAAATGTATGGTCATTAATTAATAGCTGAGAATGGTGAATCACATGCCATAACATTGTTGTTGTTTTTTCCTCGTTTGCGAAAATATTTGAGACTCAACTATTCCCTCAAATAAAATGTATATACAAGGTAACCAAAACCGTTTTTTCTGTTTTTGACGTGCCATTAATTATGCGCTCACAGAGAGGAAACGAAATGACGTACGTGCCTGTTAAGCGATCGAGAGTTAGTCTGACCATCAACCTTCAGTAATACAGGCACGGTGCTCACACACAGCAGTCATAGCTCATCCAGTATAAAAAAGAAATGGAGGTATCAAAGCAGCTTGTTCCGTGTGTTTGTTGTATGACTTTAAAGTGGGCCTGTCAGCTGCCGCATCAAGTCGCCGCATGTGCCAGGCATTTGGTGAAAATGCTTTAAACGAACGCACCGCCAGGCATTGGTTCCAGAAATTCCGTTCGGGAGATGTGAGCATTACTGATGAACCTCGCAGTGGACGACCACATGTGTTGGATAACAAGGCACTGAAAGCAGCCATCGAGGAGGACAGTGGTCTAACGTGTGATGAAGTTGCAGAAAGGTTCTATGTTTCCGCTGCAACAGTCAGACTGCACCTGCATGGAATAGGGAAGTCTTACAGGTTAAGCAAGTGGGTACCCCACACATTGTAGGCAGCCAACAAGGAACAATGAGTGACGGTATGTTTGTCCTTGCTCGCTCGACACCTGAACACATCCATCTTTGATCGCTTGCATACTTGTGACTAAAATGGGATCCTCTATGACACTCACAAGCCTACCAGACATTGGTTGTCATCACGTGACCCTGCTCCTCTCACCTCAAGACCATCTCTGCACCCACGAAAGGTATGGTGGACTTGTCCCCAAGTAGTGCATTACGAGCTCCTTCCACCTGATCAGACCATCACTGCTAACCTTTACTCACAGCAGTTGTAAAGGGTACACCTTGCATTACGCGAGAAGGAGCCCATTGGTGAATCGCAAAGGTGTGCTGTTCCTCCACGAAAATGCCAAGCCACATGTGGCAAAGACTACCCGGAAAACCCTTCAGCAACTTGGCTGGGAGACACTGTGCCATGCACCATATTCACCGGAGCTTGCGCCAACAAATTACCACCTGTTTCATTCCCTCGACAACCAACACCGGAAGGCACTAACGAACTTCTTTGCCTCGAAGACTGCCGACTTTTGTCCCCAATATATTGTGCAGCTGCAGGAACGTTGGCAAAAGGTGTTGGATGCTGATGGAGTTTACTTCGAAACCTAAAGGTACATACTGTTCACTGTATTGCTATTTGTTTATCACTGCTCTAGAACAGCAAAACCTTTTTTGGTTATTTGTACATTAACGCAAAGTAATTGTTTCCAGATCACAGAAAAAGGAATGATTATAGTTATATCAGTTCCTCTTGAAAAAGGAACGTTTTCCTCCCTCCTTAAAAGGAACTATAATACGTTCACGTTCCAAGTTTGTGTTCGAAAAGAAAACTAGTTTCATCATAAAGTTACTCGAAATGAAAGTTTATTTCTGGGAACGCATTCCTATTTACGCCTGTCACTCTACTAATGAATAATTTCCAAACGCCAGTTTTATTTTTGAGGAACGACAGTAGGGCATATAGTATTTTACTTGTGTTATCTTTGTTTATTACGTAGTACTTGACATAAATACTTTATTAAGGTAAAAATATTAATCTTTGAACAGTAATCTTGCTATACTTTCCCCTTTTGCCTGTTTATAAAACTCCGGTCTTTCTATTTGTTGCTAATAATTATCTAATTCTCTTGTAGAAAACCCCACTAGATTCCATAAAAGTTTTCCTCTCTTTCCAAAAAATACCTCACACGCACCTCTTCACATTTGATGCAAACAAACCATTGTCTCAGTTTTAAAACCTGACAAAACTCGAAAAGTGAATCACCCAAAGGACCAAGTGTCTTCTTCTTTGTGCTTTGGAGAATTATTCGAAGGAATATTTTTTTATAATTTTCAATTTGGGCTCCTGGAGATTTTCTCACTCCATTTAGTTTCTATCACTTATATAACTTCCAACGTTTTCCAAGCTAATCAACAACTTACGGTGGCATTTATTCACACCAAAAGTACGTCTAGTAACGGAACAAGACGAAAAGTCAGAAATGTGAGTTGCGAACCTTGGTTCTGATTGTCGTTTTCTGTACTTCGTTTAATAATGTCTTCAATATCTTAATGCCTTCAAAGACGTAATATTATACGATAAGAGATATGCGTTAGGTACACTTACTGAAGAAGTTGTGAGCTCCTCATTTATTACATGATGGTCAATGAAGTGAAAACAAAATCTACGGTGGTCATGGTATCTGTCGACGTCTGCTAAGGGAGGTTCCGCAGTGTGAGGTCTTTGTATGAATTATGTGATCAAAATAAGGGTCACTAACTGTGGTCACATCTGATGCACGAGTTTTTTTTAGTATTGATGAATTGGATTTTATTTATAGTCTTTAGGCATCTTTGGTTCAGGCCGGTTTAGGGTAAGGAAGAGTCGAGTTAGGTAGCGGCCAGGCATGAGCGCCCTTGTTGTAATTTTAAAGGGAGACTAGAAGAGCGCCCATACGGTCTCCTTTCTTTCAAGTTTTGACTCACATCATCTCCTCATTTTGTGCCATTTTAGTATAATTTTCTCTGGCTTGTGTGGGGGGACGAGCACTCCCTTGCCCCTTCCTGATGGGCACCCTTGGGGCCAGTGCCTTACTTTTTCCGCAACATTACCACCTGGAACCACATTTTACTATAAATGCCTTTTTTTTATGTTTATGTACAAGATATATGATGGCCTTGGTCTTTGTCGGAAATCTCCATTAACACATGCTGAAATCTTACCCGAAGTACGAACAGTTTAATTAATAGTTCATGGCGAGCCGGAAAAAAGACTGGAAACATCCTGTTAATTCGAAAATAGTTGAAGGATTGAGACCGGATGTTGGATATCGGTAATGTTGGTAGGACTGTCTGATTGAGGATACACACCATGGCGGCTATCTTCAAACCCTCCGGCTCGGATTTAGATCGAGAATTGTAACTAGGAAACTAATCATGTGACATCATTTAAGACTAGCTCGTTCCCAGATATACAAATGTAAAATCTTTCTTCACTGTTTCTTTTGCTTATGAGATAGAAATCTGACAGTTAGAATTTCACGTCCTATAATATGTACTCAGGGTAGCGGCCATTGCGGTAGTCAAGCAAAGTTGTCGTTCTTTCCGATCTGCAATGACCGTGTCTAAGACGTAGGGTACAACAGCGACGCAAAGTTCTGGATCCGCTACCGATGGTGATGTAGGCCGTTGATATTTTTCCGTTACACCATGTTTCTTCAGATGGCCCCATAGAAACCAAGGGCTATAAGATCAGGTGATAGAGCGGATCACTCGATGGGTCCTCGTCGGCTGATCCAACATCCCGGAATTGGAGAATCAACCACCTTCGCACCTCTGTCTGTAGCGTAGTGCAAGATCGCACTACTACCTTGCTGGAAAAAACAAGAAAATGGTCTTCAATATTTAGCATTAAGGAGAACAGGTTCTTGAGAAGAATGTCAAGGTATCTCACACTCCTTGATTTTTATCTGTGGGGTCATCTAAAAAAATCATGGTTTATTGTAAAAATCAACGACCTACACCATCTCGAGCAGAGGTTCCAAAATGACTGCGCTAGAGTTGAACCCGAGATGTTGATTACAAAGAGTCTATAAAGATTGCAAAAATGACTTGCTTTGTATATCTGCCACATTAAGCACTTGTAGGATTTTCAGGTACTCCTAAAAAGATAAATGCATGTAAAAATGACTTTATATTTGAATCTGTGGGATTTGACTATCCTAAAACGATATGGCATATGTCTATGTAAAATTCTCGCCCTAAATAGAAGATGGCTGCTTTCAAGGTGTCCTTCATGGGACCCATCCTTGTCATCAGGTAGAGCTTCTACACGCAAATATTTCGAATAAAAGGCATTTGATACTACTGTCCTTAAACCCAAGTGTTGGTACAGGCATGTTGAAGATAAGTCCGCTATATGGCAATACGGTGAGGAAAAGTTAGAAGAATTTTTACCCCATTTCAGTAAAATCCGAATATACAGTTTACCATGGAGATTTTTTTTATTTATTTAGGGGGGACCTGCATACCACCCCTGCCTCTTTGTATCCTTTACACAAGCCAAGTTGTGTACTTTCAAGGTCGTACATCACGCTCATTTTTTAGCTCCTTGCCTTGGGGCAGGCATATCCCTAGAGATTTTTGGATTTCCGGAATTCCGGCACTCCAAGAAGCCCCTGTGTTCCATGGAGACCGAACAATACGGCGAACTATCATTTCTTGTTATTTTCATTTACAATAACAGCATTCGGATACTTTGACGTAAGGTTTATAGAAAGCCAACGCACACAGACATCTATTTAGTAAATGCCAAATCACGTCACCACCATATACATAAACAAGCTATGATTTCAAACCTTCTTCATCGTGCTTTAGAAAGCTTTGAGAGGGAAAATTTGGAAGAAGAAATCACTCATACTAGAAGTGCTCTACTTAGAAATGGATACGGCAAACCACAGATAGAGAAAACGATAAAACGAATTGATGAGAAACAGAAAGATTTACATAGAGACAAGGAGAACAACGATCAGGAAAGAAAACGAAATGATGATCTGCCGTATGTAAACACTGTTATTAACCGGATAGGGAGAATTCTAAAAACAAACATGGAATCAGAACCGTATACAAACCACCATCGAAAAGGAAAAGCAAATTACTACCTTTTAAAGGTGATCTTCAGGTGTATAGAAAATCAATTGTAACTGCTGGAAATTGTACATTGGTCAGACAGGAAGGACTAACGAAACTAGAATTAAAGAACATCATCTATCTTGTGATAAGAGTAATACCGGCCACTCAACTGTAACAGAGCATTGGTACATATGTGGAGAACCTATATATTTCAAGAATACAGAGGTGTTGCACCAAGGTAGTAATAATCAAGGACGTCGGCGGGGAGAGGCAAGGGGGCACTTGCTCCCCTGTATTTCAGATTTTATACCCTCTACTCTTGTATTTGCATATATTTTGTGTATATTTTTATGCTTTTCACTGCATACATTCCATAAGAAGCTATATGTGATTGTCCCGTTATATTCCCTGAATCATATTCATTTTAATCTATGTAATAACAAACTTTGTAAAAACAGCGAAAGTAAAAATACGAATGCTTCTTGTTGTACTATTATGAAACTTTTATTTCTTTTGAACGTACTTTAAAAGAAAAGTTGAAGCAGTATCTCTAGAAAGATATTAAAAGGAAGTCTCTCTCTCTCTCTCTTTCACAGCCACACACACATTTATATACGAAGTTTTAAAAGGACAAATAAGCCAATCGTAAGATACACATTCTTTTAAAATAATAATTTTTGGACCCTAATCTTTTGATCCTATTTTTAATTATTTTTAAATTCCGATTAAATTTAGAACAATGCGGAAATTTTGTAAAGCAATTCATCTAACATTAACATGAATGAAATGAACTGTTTCATATTTTGAAACTAATTCTTTTTAGACGAGATATTTAAAGGTCACTAACTTAAGCCGAAATATTCCATTACTTCAAATTTCTCATCAATAACAAATATTTTCAAATTATGGATTATTTCATTTGATAGATATTCTTAAGAATTATCCAACCCATTTTCTAAAATGCCATTGTTGATTGAGATTTGATCATTATTTTTTAAAATATTTTTTTTAAAAATTGAGCCTGGTTACCATTGGTTCTCAAAGCGAATCTGAGTTTGAACTCTTGAAATGCCTTTAGGTAGCTTTGGCTCAAGCCGAATGGATGATGATGGGAGAGTGCAGAACAGAAAGTTTTCCTAAAATCCCTTTCTTCGATAGAAGTTCTTACACATAAATTATCTATTAATGTTTGTTAAAATACGTTATTTCTGTAATCTTTGACATTAAACACAAAATGTGATAAAAGTGCTATTAGTCTCGGTTTCAAGTTTCCCCTGAATTATTGAAAGTCCTCTATGTATGACAATATTATGCCATCTCGGTTTTTGTGACATCAAATTATCTAGTAGCCATTGATCACACCACACTAATTTCCATTGTAATGAACAACGAGTTCTAACACGCCAGGCATTTGATAATTCTGACTATTCAAAGATGTTGGATATGTTGTTGTGCGGCGTTACTGATAAGCCTTAGTTACTTACGGAACTCGCAAGTTCATCGCCATAGTAAAAAACTTTCTCCATAGGTTTCTATTCTGAACAAGATCAAGCCAATTTTCATAAGAGACAACTACTTCTCGAAGATCGCTTCTAATATTATCCTCGCAACGTCGTCTCGGTCTTCCAAACGCTATCTTTTCCTCAGGCTTCCCAACTAAGATGGAAGATATAATCTTCGTTTTTCTCCCATCCGAGCTACATGTCCTGCCCACCTTAGTCGTCTCGATTTCATTATTCTTACAACATCGGGTGAGTCGTAATGTCCCTGAAGTTATGAAGTCTTCTCCATTCTCCAGTCATCTCTTGATGTCATTGTTAGAAAATTTTGTACTGTGTTCTCAGTTCAGATTTCATTAAGTTAATTTGAAAATTATGATGATTTCAATTTTATTTTATGTCCGAAATGATTTTATATCGTTCTGCAAACTATTAGCAAGTTCTTCCCTAGAATGTAGGAAGGAAATAATATTCTTTCTTGCTTTGCCATTACAAACGACAGTGATACCAGAAACAGAAAACCCTAACTTACCAGAAAATGATGTTTATTTAAATAGTGCGCCCATAAATAACTTTTTTTTTATCTTTTGAAAATAATAAACTATAATCTAATGGATGTTTTGTGATAGTATGTAATAAATAAATGAGTATAACTTGGTCCTCTTCATTATTCATCTGTAAATTTCTCTCTTATCTGTGACAGTGACGCCCCCCTCCCCCACACACAATTTGGAGTATTGAGAGTTATAAACTAGCAGGTAAAATTATAAAAAAATATTTTAAACGAAATCAAAGGTAAAAATCAGTCCCTTATGCAGAAACAAATATACGAAAACGCAAAAAGCTTTATTCAAAAATAATATTTGTTCCAAAGACAATCAGTTGCTTCATTATGCACATACATTACAACGAGCTAAAGAATAGGTGTTACTCATGTGAGAAGGAAAGCTTCTTGTCCTCACAAGAATATTGAGAAATTAGAGATGCCAATCCAAGAATAATTACATCATACATTAATTATAGTTAAGAAATGTATTACAAGGCTACGAGAAATTAAGCAGAAACACCATCACAATAAAACTTACTTCTTTCCCTTCCAAAATACCAGAGTAATAAAACAATCCAAAAACAATCCTTGATTAGGTAACAATTGGAAAATTACTCATTCCTTTCTCCCGAGATCCAGACCAAAATCCTACCTACATGACCCATTGGTCACCTTCTAGGAATGACATAAACTGTGACGCCAGTTACTAAAAACCATGAGATTACCACGTTTAAGAGAATAAGAAATTTCAAGTATGACAACAGCTCTTTTGGTCCCCACGAAAACGAAAATAGATTGAGAAAAGCGAATTGTATAAAAGGACAATTAACTTAGACTCTACATGCTAGTCTTTTTAGTTGCAATTCCGACTCCAAACTGTAAACTTCACGCTGTGCTTGTGTTTTCTAAGGTGAGCTTAGTCGAATTTAACAGAGTTTGTGTTAGACATCATAGAACTTTGCACCGAACTAGAACATTCTCTAGTATTATATAAACGTGATAAAAATTACGAACTTCAGTCTATACGTGCGTATTAGGAAGACAAGAAGAAGAAAAAAAAGTGAAGGTGTTATAGACAGTATTAAGGAACATTTACATCTTTCACACTGTAGTGAAGACAGAGACTTCAACAGTGAATAAAATAAAGGTACGTGTATTTAAGGGCATGATTCACAAATATAGAAGTAAACAAACTTACCGAAATCACTCCAAGTTCAGATCGACACTGGATAGGTTAGTCGCTACGAATGTTGTTCCTTTGAATCAAATAAAATAGTAAAATGCTTGTTCTTATTTCATTGTCTGATATCAGCATGTCCTCCCATCATTATTAGGTATTTAGGTCTTTAGGATTAGTTCAATGTTATTTCTTCAGGGAAAAGTAAGTATCTCCAAGTGTGTTCAATGTGTACAAATAGTGCTTTTACTGTTGTTGTCCGATTTATAATAAATGAGCATCAATCAGCTACGCTTACCTGTGACTCAAATACGATAAGAAAACGTAAATAAATCAAGGGTATATATAAGGTTATCTTAATATTGCCCCTTGGGAAAATTCCTGGTGACGTCCTTGGTTATACTTAGAGAGAATTATAAAGGAATCGATTGAATAACAACGAATGAAAAACTTCAACAAAGATGGCAGTTACAAATTAAATCAGAATTGAAAAACAACAATCGCAAATTTTAATTTTAATTCATAAAGTCTCTAAGGATCTCGATGGATAAGTCGATGCAACAATTGTAAAATAAATCAAGTTAGAGCTACGATTCTATTAACAATTGCGAAGGATCTGTACCTTGATAGCATCATACATGCCTTCATATTTTTTTCAAAAATAGGGTGGCAACACTGACAACTGAACTTAGGGATGGACAAACCAATTATGTCGAATAATGTTTATGCCAAGTTTTGTGGAGATACGTCTAGTATTGTGGAAGCTAAATGAAAGAAATGTTTTAATGGTTGGCAACAGTGATAAATGCGGCGCCTGGTCATGACGGCCCTAGTCAAGCGAATACCTCTCCAACGACACCACAACCACGTCTCTACGCCTTGTAATTCAAAGATATATTTTGGACAAGAGTTTGCAATACTGACTATGTGGATAACCTCAGTAAATTTTTACTTGTCGAATAATATTTGTTCCACATTTGGTACTACTACGTCTCAAATAATGAAAGCAATTGAAAAAAAAATCATTGTATAGAGAATAGGTTGACAACACTTATAATTTAGGTATTTCTGGACGGAAAAACACATTTTTTCTATTCTTTTTTACAATGTTTATGCCAATTTTGGTGATGATACGTCTTAGGGAGTGGAAGCAATCTTAAAAATTTGGTTGGCAACACTGACTCAATGCGTCATCAAAACTATTCTTGGTGCTCTGAGCTACTCTAATCAATGCCTTTCCGACGACATTTAAGCCACGTCTCTACACCTTATGGCTCATGAGATATGTTTTGGGACACGAGCTGACAACACTAACAACAGGGTGTTTGAATATAAGACATACACAATGAATTTTTACTGTTTCGAAAAATGTTTATGCCAAGTTCGGTGCTTGTACGTTTAACGTGATGGACACAATTTGACAAAAGTAAAATTTATGTTGGTGACGGGCACCAACAGTATTTGCTATTGTGCCAAATAACGTTTGTGCCAAGTTTGGTGCGGATAGATTTAACAGACTGGAAATGTTTTGGGTAATGAACTTTTAAAAAATTAGATTGGCAGCACTGAAACACTGAACCAATAAAAACAATTCTGACGGATCTGAGCTAGGCTAGGCAGTATCTTTCCAACAACACTTGAAGTATCTCTCTACACCTTCTGATTCCTGATATTTAATTAGTAGACACTAACAAAAGGGACGAACTGATTTGGATTATGAAGTCCCTTTTTCTATAGCTTTGGTAAATGAGAGGTACATGACGTAAGACCCGAATAATTTGTTTCATAATGTGCTGCGAACATTGAACAATAAATCTATGAAGAGTCCCCAGTGGATGAGTGGTAACGCTCGCTGCCTTGTAATCAAGAGATTCCGGGTTCGATTCTCGGTGGGGACACAAGTTGTTTGGACCCCACATTAAACTGTAGGTCCTGTCCTTAGTAGTTGACCGCCTCATTTAGGACGTTAATAACAATTCAATCAATCAATCAATCTATGGAAGATAGAATGCAATTTTTATGTTCGAATGTGAATATTGTTTTTCATTGTTTATTAGGTAAGACAAGTCCTAATTCTTTTGTTTTTGAAATTTTTTACTGTAATTTTTAAACAAATGCGAGGCATGTTCTTATCGCTAGATTTGAGCCCTACAGACATCTCACAATCAATGCTTACATACCAAACCGATTCACAAAAAAGCCTATAGGCTCGCGTAATGTACGCATCCCAACTTGAGAGGAGACATTTTTAAAGGAAAAAGTGACCCGCATAACGTCCGCACCCAAAAAATAACAGATTTCCTCTACTTGAAAATATAAGTTAAGGGTATTCGTACTTTTATTTTTGTTCACATTTCCCTACGTGAGATTTTAAAACGTACAATAGACCTCTCATCTGTAAGAGATTGATGCACACTGCTACAGTGTCGTAATAAACGATGTTATTGCAAATCTCAAAAGAATGTACAACAGCATTAATTTAGACGTTCTTCGTGTTTCTGTCGTAACCGTGTGTGTAACTGGTACAAAAAGTCCGGTGGAATCTTCAACGGGGAAGACAAGAAAAGGGGCGCCTTGAGACACACACACACACACACACACACAAGAGAAGAGAAAAAGCAGAAGATGAAGAAGAGGAAAAACAAAAAAGTGGAAGGCCTTAATCTCGTGGATAAAATGGGACAATCGCGTGAAACGAAAGAAGGAGGACTTCCAGCATCCTCTGCTGGTCATAAACGCGTGTGGACAAGATCAAGCATTTCCTGCATACAAATGGAAGACGCTTTTCCAAACACAGGCAACATTTTTAGTGCTTCGTAAAAGAGGACGTTCTAAAGCTATTCCGGTAAACATGTCAGGAGCTTCTGCAGCACTATCCAACACTTGGGCAGAGAACGAGGAACTAATACCAAAGTACTTTGTGAGGAAAACTAGACATCTAGTGATATTACATAATGTAAGAACACAATATGTCACATCGTTGGGTTGCTTCCATATATCATGGTGCTGGCCACTGTCTTCTTCGCTATTTCGAATCATAAACATGGCATAAGCCATGATTTCAATTCTTACTTTAAAAAAAAAATCTAGAATTTTAGGAGTATGAAGAAAATTGCACTGTTTGTACACTTTAAATACGTTAATATTTTATAATTGTACACTCAGATTCATAAAAAATGTCCGATCGTACTATCCGAGAAATACAATTTGTTGTAGAAGTTGACAGTACTGAACCTAAAGTTTCTTTTTCCCTTTTTTCTGACAAAAATGGTTAGTAATATATTTTAGTAATGAATACAAATAAGCTGCTGTATTATGCAATGATGTGACCTGATGATCCTTCAAACAGCGTAATTATACCTTAAGTATACGTGGAACAAGCACTGAATGAAGAAGATGCAATTAAAATAAACGGAATTTATGGACATAGGAAAAAGGATGAAGATATGGATATGAAGTGCGAGGAACAGATAAGAAAACGAATATCAATGCTGAAAGTTTTCCTTGGGCTGATCATCAAAAGATATTTGGCATACAATATTATGATGTACGGATCTCTGACTCTATAGAAAAGGAGACAACACACTATAATTCTACAAAATGAAACACGGAGAATTAAAAGAACACAAAAGAAGAGGAAGTACTGAAGTGAAATAAGTGAGACACGAATAATACTGGAGATAACGAAATTATTGCCATTGCCAACGACATATTTGCGTGGCTGTGGAAAGAAAACACTCATCTAAATAACAGGCTCAATTATTTCTGACAATTATTTAGATTATCACTGTAATGTCTGAGTTGTTTTACACCCTCAATTACCTAATGATCCTTATTTATAACAGCCCATACTGATTCTTATGTTTCCAAAATGTTGATAGTCAAAATGTTCAGCTCATTTGTGGTTGTTTTTTTTTTATTGGAAAGTACCATCTTGAAACGCGATTAGTATTTGTCAGCCATATTGAATTAATACGAGGATCTGGATCTTCCTTTGGAAGGTAATTTGGACATTCAGTTTTCTGAATAGCTTTTGCAATATCAAGGAGGTACTGTTGGTCTTTCCTCAGGTCTGTTCCTTTTACTAGAATGTCCTCATACGGAATTATTACGTAATCAACAATAGGTAGCTTCTCACAATCATACAATATTGTCTACCTATAATTCTCATCAATTATTTTGGGTCTGATGTCTCACCATCAATATATTCAAATAAATGTCTAATCACTATCTTATTCAAATACAAGAGAAAAATAAACCCACTGTAGTCGTATTTCGAGTTTGACCTCAAGATCGCGGCTACTACAATTTTTAATGCAGTGTTAGTTGCTGTGGAATCACAACCAATTGCTCGAAGATCATTGAAATTCACACTGTTTTAAGATAAGTAGAAACATACTAACAAATATGTCCTTTTCGGATCAACTATTTGATGTTATCTGTCCAATAAACTGACGCTCTGGGTCATGCAGCAATTACTCTTAGCAATTCAGAAAGGTGAATACCCAAATGATGTTATTGTGAAAGATCCAGGTCCTCTGAGTTCTTAAAGATGGCTGACAGATGCTCCCCTTGTTTTAAGATAGTACATTTTAACAAAGAAATCTACAAATGAGTTGAGCATTTTTGCCTACAAACATTCTAAACATACGTACCCGCGTGGCTTGCTATAAAGAAGGATTATTCTGAAAAGGATTGTGCAAAACTATTGATAGCTCAAATTCTGAGAGTTTTTTTTTCTGAAAGTTAAAATTGTACTAAAATTCTAAAGTGAGTTTGAGGATTTGAGCTTTTGGTTGTGCTGCACGGGGAACCCGGTAGGGCCAAAATGAACTTAGGGCGTTTATATTGAAAGCCCAAATCCTGAGAGTTGGTTTTTCTGAAAGCTCAAATTCTGGGGCTAGTTTGAGAATTTGAGCTTTTGGTAGTCCTGCAGCTTGAAGTTGGCAGGACCAGCTTTGAAGTGGACTTAGAGCGTTGGCAGTTGTTGTTTTTTTTTCTGAAAAATCAAGTTGTACTCAAATTCTGGAGCGAGTTCCAGATTTTGAGCTTTTGGTTGTAGAACGTTTATATTGAAGCTCAAATTCTGAGAGTTGTTTTTTCTGAAAGCTTAAATTTACTCAAATTCTGGACAGAATTTGAGCTTTTGGTGGTCCTTCCAACTTCACGCACCTGTTTTGTTCGGTGCGATTGACCGTGCACGATTTAACGCAGGGATCGTGAACGATCAGTCTTGCAACGATCAATCGTTGGTACTGTTTTGCTCAGTGCGTTTGCGTCTAGCAGATATTAGATTCGAAGCGTCTCAGAAAGGTAGCAAAAATTGTATTTATGCATTTGGGGATGCTCGTACCATCTTGTTTCTCATTAATTTGCCCGACTATTGTAATATATGACTTCTTGCTTGTAGGGCTTACTTTTTTTCACTTTTTTTATTATTGTTTTGTGCATACTTTGGCATTGTGTTATGTTAGTTCGTTTGAGACTTCACTTAAGGTTCATTTTCATATGTAGTTATGTGTAGGTCACTTTACTTAAAAGTTAAATTCAGCTGAAGAATGGTTTTAGTTACTGACTTTAACAAACGAAGGAATCTGTCTTTTATAATTGCTTTGTCGGAATACTTTATCTTATGTACCATATCTACCATTGCATGTAATATTGGCTATATGCAGGAGCTTGATGAATTGAGTGTTTGATATTATGTATTGGTTTTGAGGTTAACATTGTTTCAAAAGGATTATGATAAACATCTGGTATTTGTGAAGATAATTTACGAATGATTAATTGCTCTTTGTGGTTTCTTTATTTGTTAGTACGTGTTGTGTTCTTTTAATATGAGAGGGAGAAGAGTAATGTGTAGTAATGAAACAATAATTGACGGAAGAAGATTTGAAGATTGGAGGGATAGATCCTTGTCAGTTCATTTAGAAATAAAGTAGATTATTTAATTGTTTTGTTTTAGATACTATTGATGTGATGTTGTATGAGATTGCCAAAGTAAAATGTAAATAAGAGATGATTTGCTGAAGAGATTTGCCTTGAAGTATAAACAACCTAAAGTGTTCATGTGACTACAGTCAGATTTAGGAGGATTTATCTCTAATTAAGTACTAATCTGATGTTAAGGGAAGATGGTACCTTTCTGAGATGAAATAAAGGTTGTGTATGGTGAAAGGGTCATTAGTGTAAAGAAATGTATGGTTATAGTGTATGACATGTTTTGCGCCTATCTTCTAGAAATAAGTGAGCTAACTAGATGTCTCCTATTTAAAAAGAATTACATGGCAATAAAGTTTTGGAAATCTAACCTAGTCTTGAATGTTGGTTTCTATTAGGTTGAGAAAGCTTTTAGGAAATAGAACGCCGAGTGCTAACCTTAAATATAATTCTCAAATATTTTATATCAGCGCCTTTTACAATTTTTTACACCTTTTGCAAAACTTGAAATATCTTTTATCCAACCTTGCTTTATGGATTCTGAAACCGACAGTTTTTGGGCAGCTAATCAAAGGGTGTTTTGGCATTAAAATAACAATGTTCACTTTAACAATCCGAAAGTTACAGACGACAAACCAATTGTGGTTCCAACTTTGGTGACTTTCCTCTATATTTTTCATCGTTCACTTTATTCAGTAGTGTACAAAATCATTATGATTATGTAATAAATATAAAGTAAAAGAATTGTTGCTAGAATTCTCCCTGGCTGCACAAAGCTTCAGTCAATCGAAATGATGAGTTTAAAAAAATACCAGTTACGTAGTAATACATACATTCAAGTTCATTTCAAATATTCTTCTTTTCAGGAATTCATCTTGCTTCTTACTCAAATATAATTACAATAGAAAGTCACTTTGTTTTAGCTCATTTTAAGGAATTTACAATTAAAACTGAACAAACCAGTCTATTCTTTAGATTAATAACTTTCTCGATAAATTAATAGATTCGAGTAACGTAAGGCTGCTGGACTTAGACCTAGTAGTGAGGATTCCACACAATACTAGGTATCTTCCCGACGACTTTTCGAACGTTAGTGTATGCGAAATGATGTATGCAGCTGTGCGTCATATACTACTTGTGTGGTGATTTATAGTTCGCTACATTTACTACTAAATTATATTTGAGTGGGTGACTACTGAACAAATACTACGACTTCTTGAAAACAATAGCTCTTTCCTGTTTACACATTTTAGAACTTTATTCTATATTCTTGTTACGAAACATTTGCTATTTTCTTGCGCTATATGCATGTTGTAATGTAGCTGAAGGCTTTCCAATTAGGTGAAGAAAACTCAGCTTCTATTTTTACATTCATCTTTCATCTCTTGCAGCTATAAATATTCTCTTACTTTCTTTAAACTTTGTTTTCTTCTTTGGCAAATAACTACCTAAAAGTCCTTTCTAGAACCCAACCCAGAAGAGATGGAAAGAACTTTCTTCCTTTAGAAGAATCTTCCCTTTGGCAATTTCTCTCAACTTCAATATAGTGGGATGGAAAATTATAAAATTATTAAATTTTCTCAGAAGCGAAAAAAACGAAGATAATTTTATATACCATGAAACATGGATGAGGTATTAACTTTAAATTAAGTTACTCTTGTGATCATCTTTCATAGTTGCCGCCTATGAATAAGTTCTTCAGCTTCTTTAAATTCGACTTTCAATTTTACTTCTATGATCTTCGACCTTAATTATTCTTTGATACCTGATAGAAATTTTCAGCAATTTCGCACAAAACAAGACGACTGGGTGTATGAAAACTTGCTACATCGATACTCTAAAGCAAGTGAGTCGGAGCCCGGTTGGGGGACTGTGCTACCGCTAGGTTTCAGCAGCGAGCACGCATTTTGATGATCTATGTGTCGTTGGTAAATTTTTGTGGAGATATTTCGAAAGACACCTCAACCACATTCGTAGTCCTATAAGTTTCTGAGCTGAAATTAGTCGACAAATGGACAGACGAATATACCTTATCTGTGCAACTTTAAAGTCGGCTCGTCTGAGGTCTTTCAAACAACACCCGAACCACCTTCGTAGCGCTACAATTTCCTCTGTTATTTATTTATCTAGACTTGTATTTTACATGGCAAAGGTAAGGCTGATAGACTTGTCTTCCACTTATTCATGATACATGATTTACGTATCAGAATAAAAAATACTCATAACTACAAAATTCTAAGTTGATAAACATACAAACGCAATACCGACACAATAATCTACAACTAATACAAGAATACAATAATGATAATACTATTGCATGAACCTAGCCCAATGTCATTGAATCTATCTGTTTTTTTTACTTTCCCTCCCTTCCCACTTTATCGATACAGACCCAATTTAGAACTCTTTCCACTCCACCCCTCAAACACACACACAATCACAAGTTTAAGAAATAAATTAGGTAATACAAGGGTAACGCCAAAACGTATTAAATGTGCCGCATTTGAACGAAGGTACAAATTGAAGCAGGAGTGTGGAACAAATAATAATAATAATAGTAATAACCTTTCACTGAAATTTAACTATTATTACACAGCTATGAGTAGTGACAAAAAGTGACTATAAAGATTATTTCGGACTGCCGAAGGAAGATTATTCCACTGCTTGATTCCGAACACTGAAAAAGATTTAGAGTAGGTCTGAGATCTGTGTTTTGGTTTGCTCAGGGTGTCATTGATTTTCGAGCGAGTGTTCATATTGTAAGTGAGGTGCACCGATTCCAGCATAGAGTCCAAGAGTGCAGATCTTAAGAGTTAGAACCTTGTAAAACTGAAGTAGAAGATGAAACGTTCACTCTTTCAGTTACAGCCATCCCAGTACAGTACACCTGTTTGATACATGGTCATATCCTTTATCATTGAAGATGAATCGAAAACATATCTAGTTTCCATTGTTTGTAATCTGTTTGCTGGACTGACAGACAGATCATTATAGACTACGTCACAATAAGCAAAGATCGGAAATATAAGAGACTTTATCATGATGATTTTAACTCGTTGAGGAAGACAGTTTTTCAAGTGATTGAGTGTATGTATTTTCATATGGACTTTTTTGGATATTAGTTTATCGTGTTTTGATCATGATAGAGTTTCGTCAAGAATAATACCCAGACTTTTGACTTTATCTTCTCTTTATATTTCCTGTCGTAAACTTTTGGTACATACGAATTAAGATTTATTTTTGCTCATAATATTTGGGTATCCTATAATTATACATTGAGATTATCTTGGATTTAGAGACTAACTTTGTAAGCCAAACTTTGTAAGAGACAAATGTTACTTTACGGATTTTCGCACTGAGACTTGAACACGCACTAAGAAAGCAGATAGAGAGAAACTGACTTCATATTTGGGTTTAGATATCTTAATTTGTGATGATGTTTTCCATTTTCTCTTAAAGATTTTTTTTTTCACTTTATGTACTCAGTCAGTATGACACACTAGCGTCTAACAAAAGCAGTTAGAAAGAAACTGATATCAGATTTGGTTTTAGATACTTCATCTTTCAATGTGGCGAGGACACAATCTTTCCACATGGCATCAAAAGACAAATCTAGAGGAAGTTTCTCTTTATCTGCATTTATTTAGGCCTTAGCGTGCGATACGGGCTGAGGACATACAGTACAAAAATACAATAAGGCAAGTTTGTAGCGTTACGATATTAAAACAGCCGCATAAATCAAAATCCCTGAGCTTCAATCTGAAGTATTTTGTCGAGCTTCTTCACCTGTTTCCCAAGATACAATTATTGTGATTTTTTTTACAATCCTATTTTTACAGGGCTGTTATTTGGAGGCGCTGAATAAACCACTGCGCTGCAATTGTTCCACGATTTCATTAATAAGTGTATAAGTAAGTTCCTGATTGGCCGTCTTGTTCTACCTGGAATATCCTATTCTGGTTAGTCTACATACAAGGCAAAACAAACATAACTTCAGTTGTAAAGTTTGTATGTGGAAGAGAGCCGCAGTGGTACTCTTTTGTCACTAAACTGTTATTTGATCAGCTAGGATGACTAGCAGTGCCTTTGGTGATAAGCTGGTCCAGATTTAAAACATGGTGCTAATTGATGTAACGAAGTAGAAAGAGCGCATTGAGTGCAGGGAATTGCCTGTGGTGATTGTCATTTATCCGACCATGAAAGAACTGGAAGACCAGCGAGTGTGTGTGAAATTCAGCGTCAAATTGCACAACATTTTAACAGAGATGTTCGATATGTTGCATGTCGAACATAATATTACGAATGGTACAGGCGTTTTTCATTCGAATTTCCATCAAGGACGATGCAAAATCAGGACGTCTGTCTACATCTACCGACATCAATCACACGTAAATGATGCAGGAAGTCATCCATGAAAACTGCCTTCCCACCGTAACGGGAAGTCCCACCGTTTTCTAGTTGAAAGCCTTTTTTTTAAATGTGCCTTTGTTTTCTGGTTAGAGCTTTTCTGAAGAGTACTGTTGATTATTCTTGAGGTAGAAGTGGTGTCAATGCTGATGTTGTTAAACTGCAAAGATGCATATACCTAATTGTACACGGTACTTGCCACACTCATAACAAAGTACTCTTGAACAATGCGTCTCGCTACAATTTTTGTCCCACTACATTACTGGTGAAAAGCGATGTACATTACTCACTTCTCCCACTACACCAATTTGACCGGCTGGAGATAATCTAATCGGAGTTTGTGCTACGTGGCGCCACAGTCACGCAACGATTACGAGAAAAGATATTGCACAAGAAGTTGCAGACGTAAAAGAACAAGTCCTGGATTGTTCACCATGATGATGCACTTTCTCATTTTTATCCCTCGTTTATCTGTTTTAGGCAAAGTACCAAATATCTGTTGTCCCCAAATGAACATATTCACCTGGTTTGGCACCATCCGGCTCCTTCTTATTCTCTGAGTTCAAATCAACACTCAGAGATCAAGGATTCGAGAACATAGATGAGATCCAGGAGAAATAGTTTCGGAACCTCCAGGCCAATCCGAAATTGAAGTTCCAACAAGCATTGAAGTTCTGGAAGAAACGGTAGTAGTGATGTAAGCACAGCGGAGGAGAGCACATTGAAGGAGACAGGCTAAGGGATGAGTTTTACTACTTCCTCCATTTTTTAAGATTCGTTTATTTTAACAGTCTTTGTGTTTTCAAAACATGTAGAATATTTCGGGAACATAGTATTTAGTTTTTATGTAACTTATATTGATGACCTAGATAGACATCTATGGCCTAAGCCTGTCACATGTCGTCCCTCAGACATATGGATGGTTTGGCATACAACTGGTGCCAAAAATGGACTGTTTTCCAACACTAGGCAGCTAAGTCTATAAAATCGCCAAATGGTTTGAGTAACATTTTGCCCAAAAAATTAGTTTAATATTATTCCACTGAACAGAATGACTGAACAGTTTGGTGATCAATTGGTGTATGTGTTATGTACACCATTCTGACATACGTAACCACGTCGTGTAACCGTACATCGGTTTTTGTTCTTATTCCTGCATTGTGTAATGTAAAACCCTTGTAAATCTTAGTCAGAATGGCCAACATGAGCTGGGCTCGAGTCTCCTCCACCTCCCTAGTGCTTATCCGAAGTTACCAGTCATAACAACTGGATCGTGGGAGATAGTGCCAGTTAGCCATGGAACATACACTATGCAGCATAATCTAATTTTATCGCAATGAAACATGTATCGACACCAGACAAAGAATTGTGTATCAACCCTTATTTGTGTGTTTAGAATAGTATTTGCATGTGCCTGTGTCCGACATAGGAGGGAACTGAGTGCTTTAGCAAACGTACACATTTTGTTACTTTGTTAATGAAAGTGTATGTAACATATTTCATTATTACTACCATGGTTGAGCGAAATATTTAGCGTTAATATAGCAATCATGAAATAGAATGAAAAAACTTCAATTAAAAGTGTGGGTGACGGAGGAATAGAGAGAGAGAGAGAGAAGAAGATGACTCATAAGAAAAAAGAGGAAAAGAATGTTAATTGTTTTAGGAACTGAAACAATCTATGAAACGAAACTAATTAATACCTGATGAAGCAAAACTGACAATAAAAAAAAATGACATGTAATTAATTCGCAATCGTTTGAACATGCTTCTTACAGCAGAGAAATTAGACTTAGAGAAATTAAACAAATTTGAATAGTAAGAATCATTAGTAAGCAAGAACGAGGTCACGGAAGAAATAAAACATCGGTTGGAATCGGGTAACGCATGTTTCTATTCAGTCCAGAAACTCCGAAGTCCTAGCAACGCGAATTAATTTCAAGTTAAAACTGAAAATATACAGAACGGTTATTCTGCCGGTAATACTTTACGGTTGCGAAACTTGCAAAACCCGAGCAGATAAGCATAAGTGTTTGAAAATAAGCTTTTCAGAAAAATATACAAACCAAAACGGGGTGAGATGACAGAAGAACAGGAGAGGCTGTATAATGAAGAACTTCACGGACTTTACGACTTACCCGATGTTGTAAGAATAATTAAATCGCGACTATTAAGATGAACAAACCATGTAGTTCGGATGGGAGAAAAACGAAGACTATATCCCATCTTGGTTGGAAAACCGAATGGAAAGAGACCGATGGGAAGACCGAGACAACGTTGGGAGGATAATATTGAAAGGGGTCTTCGAGAAATAGGTGTTTGTGATAAAAACTGGCTTCGTCTTGCCAAGAATAGCATCTTTTAGAGAACATTTGTTACTGCGGTGATGAACTTGCAAATTCCGTAAGCGATACGGATAGTTAAGTTTTCAACGCACTGTTCGTTCATAATAAACAGCATTTCCTTCCAATATTGTAAGTTTAGTCAACGCCCCGTATCCCAATCAATTATTATTGTTTATAGGAGACAAAAATGATATTTTTTCTTTCTTTTTTGGGTGGGTGGATAGGGTTATTATAGAATTGAAATTTACATTCCAAAGTATACATCCATGCAATCATTTTCTGACAAAATGCGTAGGATGAATTTATATAATGTTCCAAACTTTAAACTTGCTCTCCTGTAAAATTGTTAGTATGGACTTACACCACTTGTATGCCAAGCCGCCCATATCACGGCTTAGGCATAGCTGCCTGTCTGGCGTATAAATATAAGTTATACAACAGAAATAAATGCTATGTTCCAGGAATATATCTTTCCGTCAGTGTACACATATAAAATATTTCTGTTTTCATATCGGAGTAATCATTTGAACGCGTTTAGGTTGTCAAGAAGGAATTAGGAAGTAGGTTTATTGAGTTTAGGAATCGGCTACTCAAACAAAACTTCATGTAACTATATTATTTGATATTAGCCAAAAGTTATTTTGATTATTCGATAGATGGCAGTGATAACCGTTGCTTTTCGAGGTGGACGAATATTATTTTCTTATCTTCAATTTTGAAGTAATTTAAATTGTGTTCATACACATACATTATTTGCAAGTAATTTTATGCTTGTAGATTGTTTCTAAAGCTTAATTATACGTTTAACAAATAGTATAATCAATTATTCCATACATTAATATTAAAAGTTTGACAATGTTATATACTAGGTAGCTGTCAATTTATTAAAAATCAAATAAATAATCTTCAAAAGGAAATCAAGTATTCTATTGCACAATTCAGGGACAAGAAAAAAGATCTTTTCATTACAAAGCTTACCGAAAATTACAAAGAAAATCCCAAGAAATTTTGGAAAACATTATCTAGGCAAAAAGGCAAAGGACACGGACACTCTCTCCCTTCTTCTTTGGACGGAAAACCAATTTCCAACAATAAAGATTTTACAGACATTTTTTATGCTAAATTCAGAGATAAGATGGAAATTGATCCCCCTCATTATAACAAAAAAATTCAAAAAGAAATATCTGATTTCGCTAGCAGAATTAGATCCATTATAGACCACTTTCAGGACATCACGGAGCTTGACAGACAGGACAATCACATTGGGGATATAAATATACTGATACAGGACGTTACCAAGACAGAGATTCTCAAAATTATTAAAAGAAAAAAGAACACCTCACCTGGTCCTGACGGAATCCCGTACATCGCCCTTCAACGGAGTCCACCTGAACTTCACATTATTCTGACCGCTCTATTCAATTCTTCACTTAAACTAGGCTACATCCCACCTTCCTGGAAAAAAGCATTCACCATATTCATACCAAAAAATGAAAAAAACAGATATCAAACAGCTAACTACAGACCTATTACACTAACCAATACCATTGCCAAAATTTGTGAAACAGTTCTTTCAAAAAGATTAAATAATTACTTGGAGGAAACGAACCTAATCTCTAAAGATCAAGCGGGATTTCGCCAAAATGTCTCATCCATTGACCAGCTGATGAGAATTGTGACTGACATACAGTTGGCTATGAACAAGGGATGGAGATCTGCCGCCGTGTTCATGGACCTGACATCGGCTTTTGACACGGTGTGGCATGACGGCCTACTGTATAAGCTCCACTTACTCAATCTCCCTACATCCACCATTAGATGGATCTCACAATTTTTGACTAATAGAACCACAATGATAAGATCAGGCAAGGAATTCTCTAACAATATTTCAATTCGCAGAGGTGTACCACAAGGGGCGGCTTTGAGTCCAATACTGTACTCAATATACGTGAACGATACTCCGACCTCTCTAAACAATAACATCTGCAGTTTAGGACTATTTGCAGACGACACTGCATATTGGACTTCTGCGAGAACCTCGAAATCAGTAATTAAAAACTTACAGGGCCCGGCCCGGAAATTTCTTAAGTGGTGTAGGGACTGGAAATTAGAACTCAACGCAAATAAAACGCAATTTATAATTTTTTATCCGTCTGGGAAAGGAACGAGAAAAGACAAAAATAAATACATTTCCATAGACAAATCAAAAATTAAACCAAATTCAACTGCCAAGTACTTGGGTGTAACATTGGATCAGAGACTAAATTTCAGAAGACACATTTTAGATAGAAGTAAAAAAGGACTACAGGCTTTTTCGGCTTTGAAATTCATTCTGTTATCTCACACTTCATTTAGAGTCAAAACTAGAATATATCTATCTATTCTAAGACCGACTATAATATATGGGCATGAATTGTACAATTCCAATATAAATTTAGAATACTTTACAAAATTTGAAAGATATTGGCTGAGAGTGTCAAGGAGGCTTTGGAAAACTGAGAAGGAAGAATTATACAGAGATATACATTTTCCATCAATCACAGAATACATGGACTTATGCAAAGAACGATATGCAAATGCAATCAAGAACAAGAAATTTGCCATCATTAACTTCCCGAAACAACTGAACGTGAAAATAATACGTCATCAAATCACTTTACAAGAACTAGCAAACTAAATTAATAATACACAGAGAACGAAATAGTTAAAATAATTAATTACCAGCTCATATTTACCAAAGGCACTTCAAATGCAAGAACTGGAAACCGAGTCGCATCATTTCCACAAAATAGAAACTTAAAATGACTTCATCTTTCATATCAACTTTATCCTTAAAAACCTATACTTATTCACACTAGACAGACAGACAACCAAATTAAATTAACAATAATTTTCTCAATACAGTCTTAAGTATATAATCCCGGTATCCTGTGCAGTTTCTCATCTCGATTGGCTTCCAATTAATTTAAATTCAGTTTACTCAAATTTAAAAGCTAGCAGACAGTTTGTTTCCTGGATGTTTGCGTGGTGCGGGGGGTGTTGTCCTGGGGCGGAGTCTGATTCTACTTACATTCTAAATCAATTATATATCATACCAATATCTCAGATATCTCTATGGACGAAAGTGGCCTAAAGGCCAGAAGTCCTGACCCGGTGGCCCTGCGGGCCCAAAGGTAATTTACATATTTGTTGTTGTCGTATTGCAGCTCCACCAATCACTGTGCGTTATTTGGTAAAGTTAAATTAGTCAAATTACACATTGACCAGGAAGAAATTCTAGAGAGCATGAAACGTGGCAGAAATTAAGTCCTAGCTGAACAAAACAACATAACTCCCCATCATTCCAGGCTGTGCTTCTGCAGTCATTTTGAAAAGAAGTGTTTGCATTTATCTTATAAGCGGTACTAGTGCGTAGATAAATTTTTCAGGAGTACAAAATGAAAGATCCTCTTCTTTTCTTTATAAATTGCTATTACCATTTTTTGCGTAGAACGAACTGCTGTGAATTTGTCATCTGTTTTTAATGTTGTAAACTTCAACTCAACAGAAGAATTAATTCCACAGGGATAGGCAAAAGTCTACAAACACCCTGATAAGTCGAAAATGGCTGGATAGAAATCAATTTTAGATATCGGTGAAGCCTTCTTTTAAGCCGCTATCTTGGATTTATATCGAGAATTTTAAATGGAGAGGAGAATTATCTGAAATATCGTTTTAGATTAGCTCGTTTCCAAAAATACGAAGTAGCTTTTACCCACGTTTATTTGTATAGGAGACACTGGCGTAACTAACGGGAACGTCCAACCCCGTAGCCTCATTTGTTGAAAATGCAATGAGACAATAAAAAATATTTCAAAAAGACATGTCAGTTATTAACTCGAAAATGTAATCTCATTCATGATTCAATGTGTGTGTGTGTTTTTTTTTTAAATAATGTGATGTGCAATTTATACCATACGAGTTTATCAAGTCTCACACAGACATTTAAAAGCTGTGGATACACACATTAAATGCCTTTGTTTTATTTTTCCCGTAACATCCGACTGGTGAAATAATGAAGGCAAAAGGAAACGTACCGCTACTCTCTTGCAAATGATTATTGTTTCACTTACGCGTTTTTTTTTCACTTGTTTACAAAACTCGGAGTCTTCATTGTTGATGCAGTCATATGATTTTAAAAGTTCAGGTAACAGTCCATAGGGGAGGGGGATAGCCAGATGAGACAGTAAACATAACAATAATAGGAGTAAGATTGGGGGCGTGTGCGGTGTGACGGTTTCTACGACTTGTAAATTATTCTACGATAAGTGGACAGTACTATATAACAGTAAAGAAGTGGTCGTTTTCGGACAAAATTGCGGATCCTATCTTGTATGTGTTAAGTGTAAGTGTGTGTTTTTTTTATTGTGAATTTGGTGGAACAAAATGACGAGTAAACAAACATATTTAAGTGGGGCTCAGAAACAGAAAAAACAGCGTGAGAGAGAGGAAGCAGTGAAAAAGCTGCGAAAATCTATGTGTCCTTTAAAGATGCTGTTGGTGCTGCGCGTAGTGGTTGTAATGACGATAGTTCGAAAGGCACTGATCTGGCTCAACCAATTTGTAGTAAAGTATCTGAAGATGTCCCTGTTCAAGGGTTACTTTCGGAAAGTGATCCCAACACCGAGGATATGGATTTAATTGATACAGACCGTGGATGTTTCACAGGTGAGTTAAGTGAAAACCTGAAAAATAAAATAGTAAATCTAGAACCTCATCAACCTAAAGGGCCTTTTCCAAAGGACCCTGTAACAAACCGATCTTTCAGTTCACATTATTATCATGTTAAAACCAAGACTGGTCAAGTTATACATAGATTCTGGCTTTGCTATTCATTAATATTGAACGCAGTCTATTGCCATGTATGTTGGCTTTTCTCCGATCGACTCAACAAAAACTTTTCAGATGTTTGGTGTAACGGAACAATTAAAGATTGGCAAGGGTTGGCAAAGAAGATAGAAAAGCACGAAACATCGAACAATCACCTCACATCCTGTTTAACCTTTGAGGCTTGGAAGAAAAATAAGTGTGTTTTATCCAACCTCTTTCACGAAGAGTACAAAAAAGTAGCTGCAATTCTCTCGCGAGTTTTGGACGTACTTTTAACATTGGCCCGCTGTGACATACCTTTTCGTGGTCATGATGAATGTTGTACAACTTCTAACAGGGGAAACTTTTTAAGTATCATTGGGTTACTTGCTAGGTATGATCCTGTATTAAAAGCACATCTCGAAAATGATAAAACTAGGACAAAATACTTGAGCCCCAAAGTACAAAATGAATTTATTTTACTTTTGTCGCAGTCAGTTCTAAGGTCAATAGTTCAACATATTAAACAAGCTCCTTTCTTTGCACTTTTGCTAGATACAAATCAGGATGTAAGTAAGATTAACCAGCTGAGTGTGGTAATCAGATACGTTAAAATGGACCCGGGAAAGTCAATAAATATATGCGAATCCTTCATTGGTTTCTATGAAATGGAGAATCAAAGTGGGCAGACTTTTGAAAACGACATTCTTAAGATACTGGAAGATCTGCAGTTAGATCTGAATAAATGCCATGGGCAGGGATACGAAGGCGCGGCTAACATGAGTGGAAAGTACAATGGTCTTCAGGTTCGTATAAAAAACAGAGTGCAAACAGCTGATTATGTGCATTGTGCGGCTCACATTTTAAATCTGATGTTAAACGACTCTGTTAGTGATATTAAATATATTAGGGAATTTTACACAATTCTACAGGAACTTTATATCTTTTTTAGTGAAAGTTTACCAAGATGGCAGAAGCTGAATAGTGCCCTGGATAACCTAACTATCAAAAGAACCGTTAAAAAATTGTGTCCTACCAGAATGGTCTTCTAGATTTGATAGTCTGTTTGCTTTAAAAAATTGCTTTTTGCAGGTGATGGTATGTCTTGAGAATATAATTATGCTTTCCAACAAACAGACTGAAAGAAACACGGCTGAAACTTTAAAGAGGAAGATGAGTTCTTTCGAGTTTGTAGTTACATTAGTGTTTCAAAGTAAGATTCTAGAAAGTACCAATATTGTTTCGAGCTCTTGCAACAAAAGTCAATCGATTTATTGTCATCCACTTCCCTACTAAAGCAAGCTCGAAATAATATGAACCAGTTAAGCCAACAATTTCCGAAAGTATTATGGTAAGTCTACATTAGGCCTTGTTGATCAACATGTTTGTGCGAGCGAGGATTATCTAAAGACCGTGACAATTTATAAACGTACCCGGTATAAGTGGAGTGAAAATTGAAGATTGTCACGGTCTTTAGATAATCCTCGCGCACACAAACATGTTGATCAACAAGACCTAATGTAGACTTACCATTAGAGCAAGCCGAGGAAATTGCTAATTCTTGAAAAATAAATGCAAATTTCAAAACAACACGGTAACGCCGTATCAAGACGTTCTTTGATGAAATGGCAATTGATGAGAGTATCCAAGACTCAGAATCAAATTTTCGAGTATGTGTTTTTAATCGTTGCTTAGTGAAACAGTTCCGCCGAATACTCCTTGCGCTCTTGTTACGGGGTTTGATTCGTGGTTGTTTGCTCACCAGCGATCGTGCTGCCCTCAGCAGCAAGAACTTGCAACTGAGCGGCTGTCCCTCCAGTTGTTACTTCGGAATGGTGGGTTTTGAACCTATTGATTATCGTCGTCTATTAATATAGAATGTCTTCACGACTCTGAATTCTATATAACTGCCAAAAGTTTGTAATAGTGCTTCGGTTGGTAATGTATTGTACAGTAGTTATGTTGTAGTAGTAGTAGTAGTTGAATATTATTTTGGAATCGAACTTGGTGGGTTTGTCTTAGCCGTCCGGTATATTGGAATTGAATCCGGTTGCACGTGCTATGAATATACGCCATTTCGTGTTCGTATTTAATGTTCATGATTTAAGTTCAACACATTTTATATTGTGTTAATCTAAATTACAGAATGAGATAATTCTTGCGTTATTGAAAGAAAGTATGAAAATCAGCCTTTATAATTTGCTCGTTGTGCGAGATGATTGAAATGTTGAACGACTGTTGTATATTTTATGTATGTTTGGCAGCGGAGCTGTCTGTATTAATCTTGCTGTGGAGGTAGCTTTGTTTATAACTACCAGGCAAATCAAGTATGATTCAGTAATATGCTAGGAAATGTACGAGCCGATAATTCACATAGTGGGTCAATCTCTTGTGGCCGTATTCTTTTTTGAACATCTAAATTCCCCTTTGAAATTATTCAGTGTGATTGGTAATAGTAGTTACATGTTTCAAAGATTGCACTCAAATTTATTTGTGAAGAAAAGTAATTGGATTTAAGGTAAAGTTTGTGGTACATGCTTGAGCAGCGACAAATTGTAGACGGCTTCAATGATCAACCTAATGATCCGAGCACTAAATGAGAAAGGCAGTAAATGAAAAATAAGGGTATTGTATGTTTCACGAGTTATGTATATTTATCGTTATTTGCACTTGTTATAAATTATGTGCTTGTTGTTCCTACTTCTGGATAGTGTGAATAAAAGTGTTGTTAACATTCAATTCGTGCGTATAGTGTTCATGCCTTACAGTCTTCCAAGTAGCAGAATAATAATAATGTTCTACACAGCGCTTTTAACGTGAAGATTCTATTTCCCTAGTTGTGTCGACTTGGTATGATTGCAGTATTAACGTTAGTTGCAGTTATTCCACGCCAGTTACATAACATTAGACATTATAATCCAGCAGTTAACAGTACGTTTTCAGAGTATGAAAGACATCGGAGAGAAATTTTCTGTACTCCAGCCTCAAGAACTTTACAGTTTATCATCCAAAGATATCGCGAAGAAGGCTACACAACTTTGTGAATATTATTCTGCTGATCTATCTTTCGCCTTTCCTGAACTACTTCTAAGTTTTCGATCCATAATGACAGAACGAATACGTGAACTTTTATCCATACAGGAACTGGCACAACTGTTAATGGTGGAAAATTCAGCTATTGCCAGCAGTGTACCTGATTTGTGTACCGCTTTGCAGCTTTACCTCACCCTGCCAGTTACCACAGCATCCCCTGAAAGCTCATTCAGCAAACTTAAACTTATAAAGACTTATCTACGTAGTACTATGTCGCAGATAAGACTCAGTTCATTAGCCTTACTCTCCATTGAAAGCGAAGAAAGCCAGAATATAAACATTGAGAGTGTGGTAAAGGAGTTTATGTCTTCGAAACAACGACGCTTCGGGAAAATGTGACCAAGATCTGCTAATGGTAAGTTCAGTTGGTTCATTATTTATTTCGTTTAATTACTATTTATTTAGTTAAGTTCTTAATCTTAATTTATATTTTAATTTATTATTAGTTCTTAATTTATTGATAATTGAATAGGTGAATAATCAAGGAAAAATGTCTACATTTTTGAAAGCAGATACTGAGATAGTTGTTTTATTCATAAAGCGGTCGCATGCTTACACGCAAAAAAAAAAAAAAAAACTTTTGTTTTATTTACCGGCTACGGGCAAGTAGATAATATTTTCTCACTCCAGGAAAAGTTTAGCCAGTTCTGTTTACTTGTGTTAACATCAGATTATACTTCTAAATAATAAGAGAAAGGTTCAAAGGAGGGGGCACATTTGTAAATATTGCGGGGGGGGGGCATGCGATCTTAGTTACGCTACTAATAGGAGATTAACTTTACTGTTATGATTTGGAGAAAGACAATTGTAGGAGGTGATTCAGCATTGCACTATACCTTCTTAAACGTATCGAGATTGTAGTGATGAGTGGTGGTCGCAGAAGCAGAATGAATGGAAGTGATTTGAACGTGCGTCATTGTCGTAGCAAGCAACAATTTTTAATATATGTTTTAAGACATTTGAAGATACAGGATTTGTGCGTGTCAGGGGACACAGTAGACGATCAAGGGCTGTAACCGACGAGAACGTTTGTGAAGTACCCCCCCCCCATTTAAACCGAATCAACCTTTAACTTACCCCAATCTTTAGTTAGTTCATAGGGAGAAATAGGGAGTACATTATTTCCCAAAGGGAGTGAATAATAACTTGGTGACGGCGCCAGCACTTCACACAACCCTCACAATTCCTATACAATTTCTGGTTCTTGTTGCGTCCAATCGTTAGGGAGTTCATAGGGAGGAATATGGAGTACATTATTTTTCATAGGGAGTGAATAGCTTGGTGATGACGCCAGTAAATATGGTGGGTATGTGAACTATGCGTGATTTGTTGGAAAATCTTATATAGGTAAAGTGACTAACATAAGTAAATCTTCACAGCCGAAATTGTATCTTCAGTGGTCAACAAATAATGACAAAGGGACCTGAGAGAAATGTAACCTAGAGAACAAGTAGATCGATAACGGAGTAACAAAAACGCCTTTTCTTTAAAGAGTGTTAAATATATTGAAAACAAGTGTCTGCTAATGGGTCGATATAACCTTCAGCATGTTTTGCCTCCTGTCCAATATCCGTTAATAATGATTTGACTTTAATATATTTTACAATTTGCATATGAAAAGACTTTCTTCTTACTCTCTTATCAATTTACTTCCTCTCCACGTTCCATATTTCTCGGGTTCTCTTGTCATTATTTGTTGACCACTGAATCTAGGGACTATACCTACATACACATGTTCATCAAAATAGGGCTCTGAAACTTGCTGAGTGTTCCTTGTAAACGCGCTTCCATTGGCTTAACATATAAAAATCGAAAGTGGCATATTTGCCCCAGGTGGCCATCCTCGGCAAAAATTTGCATGTCGCGATCCATATTATTGGGCTGCCAAATTTGATCAAAATCTCAGAGCAAGCGGTCTGAGCAGTTCCTATAAGTTCACGCGTACACCATATTTCCTGGCACGGTCATCGAGAAATAGTTTACTCCTTAACGGAAATAATGTACTCTCTATTCCTCCCTATGAACTTCCTAACGATTGGACGCAGCAACGACTAGAAATTGTATAGGTGTGGGGGGGGGGGGTTGTGAAGTGTTCTCCCTAACATTTGCTGGCGCCGTCACCAAGTTATTATTCACTCCCTTTGGGAAATAATGTACTCCCTATTCCTCCCTATGAACTAACTAAAGATTGGGATAAGTTAAAGCTTAATCCTGTTTGTATGGGGAGCTAACTTCACAAACGTTCAACGAGAATATGGCAATAACACGTGTGGCAACAATCGTGAAGAGTCCTATCTCTCACAATACATGAATATCCTTCGCCAGAACGTTTTCTATCTCTGGACAATTTATATCTGTGGAACCATCTGAAGACGCGGTGTATCGAAAGAAGTCAACAGCCTACACCATCTCCAGCAATAGATCCGGAGTAGATGAGCCATCTTACACCAGATGTGTTAGACAGGGTCCACGAGAATTAAAAAAAATAGGCAGTGTGACAAAATAACCGCCACATTGATCACATAATATAGGGAGGGAAATATTATTTTTGAGGATCCCTATCCCCCTACGCAAATAAACGTAAGTGAAACACACTTCACATTCAAATCTCTGCGGATTCAAATTTCATTCACATTCAAATTTTTGCCTTTACACTTCGACATTTGCAGTACATCCAACACAAAATTTCAGATTTCACACAGACACCCAGACGTGGCGCACTTTAAACATATACATGCACCAGCAAAGTCATCCATGTATTTAGATGGCATAAGAACACCATCAGTAACTTCAAAACCATATTTTTCCGGGTCAAGGATTTCATGTCCTACCTCTGTTCAGTGAATGTATGAAAGAAAGCTCGAAAATATGTCCCTTAGCACAGGTACTTGTCGGAGACAAGTCTTCAACACAAACATTTTCACCATGAATGTATTTCCAGAGTCTGAACTCGTCTAATGTCTTACAAGATGTTCGTTTCTTCAGTAACTGCACAAGATATTCTTCAGCTGATTTCATGATAGTGTCCAATTGTACCATATACGGCGATGTACCAAAACCTTTCAAAAACTTGACTGGGTTACAGTTCATATCAGCTTTTTTTTGTGCCAAACTTACTAGTATAATCTGCTCCTGAGAGAGCATGAAGTGCAGGGAGCACAGAGCACATATCATTTCCGAGTGTTTCTGTTAATATATGAATCGGCACTACCCTTGTTGATTCAGTGGCACCAGTTCTTAACCACACTTCCTTAACTCCCATTCTGTTTAGTTTCTTCCACTGAAAGAGAGATAAGACCATAATATCAGTGTCAGAAGAAACAAAGACTATCTTTTAATACCCCTGATTTGCAGAATGTTCAGCATGAACCACCATCCGAAAATCAGCTTCTTCAATCGCAAGACTATCTACACTTGGAATTGATGTCTGCAAACCATTTTCCACAGCTGTACAGTTAACGAAACTTTCATTGTTCATTCCTGAGAGAGCACTGAACACATGTGTCTGGGTCATTGGCTGACTAATCAATTTACTTTTACAACTATCGGTAATCGTAAGTTGTTGAAGAAGTAACTTATTTAAAGATGATGGCCAGAATTTATTAATTTGTACTGGTAAGTTAACATCTGAGGTTAATTTTACAAAATCAATAACAGTACTCTTTTGCCTAAGAATACGTTCAGAGTCTTTAGGAGTACATTCAAAGTAGCTGTCAAACACATGGTCGACCCTTGCAGCTTGTGATGAAATATATAATGTATATGTAGCATAAGCAGTTGCTACATATCCAAATGTTTTTTTGTCGTTTGTTACCACCTTCCTCAAACAGTTCATTGCATCAATGATAAAGCAGTTGCTGTCATCGGGTTGGCAAATAGTACCTTTGGGATCTTCATTTAGCACGGATTCCATTCCTGCATCCATGAGCTTTTCTTTCCTTTTACAAGAAGTCCATGTTCATCAAAAAGTGTACAAAAATAAGAAAGTTCATAGTGGAATAGCTGTTCAAGTCCATACCCTCGAAGTTGAGCTATTTCAATGATCTTGTTTATTGCAGCTTTTGATTTGATGTTGGTACATTTTTGTTTTTCTTCACTGTTCATAATCACTTTCTTTTTTGGATCAATTGTTGCAAATTTTATGTGGTGTATAGTATCTCAGACGCAAGCAGTCTTCTCAACATAACGTTTTAACCTGTACGCATCATATATTTCATCACCTATGGAGCAAATACTGAGAATTTGCTCCTTGGCTTCATCAGCCACCGCAACTTGAGTGACTAAATTCTGAAGTGAAATATTACCATTGTCTGCAAATGGGTTCTCCTTTGATAATATGAACTGAAGCATTCTTGTTATTACTTTGTCCGTTTGTTCAGTATTTGCTCTTGCAAATTCGTGGTGTATGTTTAAATTAGCAGTTGTTGAGATATATTGTGTTACCACACGACAGAAGTTTGTAATCATCAAAAGCTCATGAAAAGTGATTTCCCATTGAGCAATAAACTGCTTTTGTTTTGTGTTACCAATTATTCCTGAAGCATTTTTTTGTGACCTATTAATTGTTTGCTCAAGAGCAATGTCTGCTACCACTGCTGTAAAACTGTTGTTGTACCTCTTTAGAACTTGCTTTCCTTTTATATATTCTGCATAAACTTCAGGATGGGTATTCTGAAGACGTTGCATGTCTTCCAGGTACATAGACCACCAGCGTGTATAGTTTATGCAGTCAAATACAACAAACATTGGAAGAAGCTGTTCAAGTTCAACACTAGTTCAACATAGTTCAAAAGCACTATGCTGACGCAAAACTTCATCATAGCTGACACATAATCGAAAGTGGTTAAAACTAGTGATAAGAGTTTTACTTCTAGATTTCTCATAAATTGCCTGTCCATTCATTACGTGCAGTGGAGTTTTCTTTCTTCCTCTTTGAAATACATAGTACACGATTTGAAGTAATGCATGTGTTTTTAATGCCCAAGTATTTACAGATGTACCCTTCTCTAGGTGTCCTTCTGGTTTCATTAGATTTGTCTCAGTGGGATCAATGTTAAATAATGTAGATAAAAATGAATAAATACTGGAGGCATTTCTGATTGAAACCTAGAATCTTGAAGGTCCTTACTATCACAGAACTTGTCAGTTAGACTGTAGTCAAGGTTTTCCATGCAGTCCCTCAATATGTTAGAACAGTGTGTTATAGGATTGCAGCTTCGAATTACATTAGCAATTTCTTCGGGTTAAAGTCTAGAGGAGACAACATTGATGGCTTATTAGGCTTAATAGAAGTGGAAAAAGTTATGTTACTTCCAAAGTGATTGCACAGAAACACTTTCACTTCACGATTGTTAAAATGTACTTTACTTGAACTACAATTTAATTTGTCACGAACATAGCTGATAGTATAACAACAACCATTCTTTAAGCCATTCTTAAGTTCATCAGTAATACTTTGGAACAACTGCAATTTTCGATTTTTTTCTGTTTGTCCTCTTGACATGTTTTCTGATTTTTCATTTTCACGTTCATAATGGCGAACATACGTAGAAATACAATCGTCATGACACAAAATATCTGCACCAAAAAAACTCTGTCAAGATCTTGTAAGTCACACATTCGAAGGAAAACTGAGTCTTGGAAGAAACCTGTGGCTTTCAAAAATCGTTCAGTTCGTGGTGACTCATATATTCGATATTTTTCATATTTTCCTCGGTGGGATTTGCAGTTACAAGTTACACACAATCTATTTCTGAGAGGAATTGTAGTAATCTTCGAGACCTCTTCCTAGAAGATTTAAGTTGATATCCACTTGAAGACACAGATACATCATCATGCTCAACTTTGCCACAATCTTTCACAGTCTGCCTTTTAACACAGAATTCCAAAGATTTCTTGTGGCAATACAGTTTGTAGCATTCGTTGTTGACATGATAGTAAAATAGTACATCAGGAGGAATACTTTACAATCTTTCGTTTATTATGTCATTTCTTATAGCAGCTGCCTCTCTGATTTTCTGACGTTCATTTTCCGTAGTAGTTGTGACCGTATGTTATTTCGGCCTTATCCTGTTCACATTATTTTCTAGTTCAAACATATATTACAATGCCTGCCATGACGTGCTTAGATTGTTCTTGCTTTGCATTCATTCAATTAACATAGTTATTATACCTGCTTTACACGACATTTAGTTCTACAGAAACAAATCATAGTCAACTAAAACTAGTATTCAAGGCAAATATACTTCATAAAGCTTAACGCAATAAAAATAACGAAGAAACTAAAAGCTTTAGACTGGACGGTATCGATGAGCCTTAGACAACACCCTTTTACTTTACTTTTGTTTTAGATTAAGTATCCTTCCGCGTTCCGACCAAAATTTTTGTTCAAGACAGTTAAGAAAGTAATGTCAAACCAAAGTTATGACAGCAAAATATGCGTTTGACTTAGTTATGCGAAACAACGTGATAACTATGACAACAACAGAATGTACTGTCTATACAGTCAGCTGTTTAGATCACCGAGGTGCGGGCACTAGTACCATTCTTGATCATATGCTCACGCGCCGGGAAGGGTTTTACTAGATTTCCCGTTCGTACAGTTCCCTTTAGTTACACTGAAGGCTTACTTTAACCAACAGCACGCGAATCACATAAAATGACTCTTTGGTGTGCAAATAACATTCAAAATAACACTTCCCTTGTGCTATGATGATGTTCGTTCAACCAATGTCACTGATAGGAACACTTGACGTTATGTATCAATGCGCCAGGCATAGCATCTGAAGGTATCGGGAATCGCACTGTCTTAGGATAACACAAGTTCGTTGCAGACGTCCGAACGATAACACTTCACTAATGAATTTCGTTCGTAATTCTGAACTTAAATTTCCCGTATTTAGTAACACAGGTAACCAGTATGTCCACGCTGCTTAGGAAAAGGTTCACGACTTGTCCATCGTCGCTTAAATAAAGTTCATTCCCGCAAAACCTCGACGCACCTTACGCGAAGTCATCTACACGACGCGTACAATTGTTCTGACACAAGGCGGGACAAATCAGTAGGTTAAAAGATACTATTACCCACAATGCCTTGCGCACATAAAGTCTACGGTAGTCACGTAATTACATATTAGGGTTATATATACGAGGAATAGGAATACGAAAAGCAACCTTATTGATGGTTCTACACAAAGAAATAAGCATATAACGTAATACTCAAAGGAAAGCTATTACCAAGTAAGGGCATGTGTATTAAAATCAAGCTTCGGTACAAAAGTTAGTCTGCTTGTGGCGACATGTTTCTGACCCGAACTGGAAAACCCCTTCCTCGCGTACAAAGAAAATTCAAGACAGCGAGGCCTTTTTTAAGAATTCGCTTGATGCCACAATCAAAGTAACAAAAATATTTTTTTTTATAAAACCATACCGAAAAGAAGACATTAAATGAAATGATTATCACACAAACTGTTAATTATTAATAATAAAGCAAAAGAAAAAATGTATTGTTACCCTCTCAATTAATACAAATATCAAATACATCATAAGATTTTTTCTTTCAATTTGTCATTACGGTGACATAGTGACAGAGTTGTCAGCAATGTTGCAAATAATACAAGTTGTAACAGAAGAGGCGTATATTCTAGAACTTTCACTAATGTCCTTGTTAGTTTAATTGGGTCCTTTTTTCCTGATTAACTCCTGAAAGAAAAGGGAAAGGATGCATTAGGAAATTGTTACTTACAATTAACTTCACTCTGTAAAGTATTAATCTATATATACTATACAAATCTAGTGTATGGGATTGATATACTATGTACATCAATCCCAAGTCATGGCAGGGAGCAAATTCTGGTAGATTTACTTGATTTTTAGGTCTCTAGGACTTTCCATTTGGATTCTTTGAGCCATATCAGGGTTATCAGGTAGCCATTTTGAATGACGTCATTCCTGAAAAATTGTGGGGGGTGAGGAGTGTCCACCCAAGATTTTTATCCTTCTTATGAATCCAATTAAACAATCCTACAATAATTTCCTCCCTGCAATGACTTGCAAACAGAGGTGTTACTGGCTGCTGGCCCTGTAGCTAAACAAACTCTTTTTTGTTAAACATTTGCAACGTTGAAACCAGTGAAAACTTAGTACCAGTTCGTTCCACGTAATAATTGGCAATAGCAACGTCAGAAGAGAAAAACAGGATCTTTCATTTCATACTAATGAAAAATGTTTGTACGGGCCACCGTTTATGAGATAAGTGTAAACATCTATTTTGAGGCCAAATTTTGATATATTGTTTACTTCAACAAATACTACATTTTTGCCAACTTACATGCTTTCTCGGATTGCTTCCGGGTTGGCCCCTTTTCTCGCTTATTAATGAACTATGCTTACATGCGCCCGGGAGAGGTGTAGAATTAAGCACTGCTATCCACATTCCGTCTTCCCATTTTGTAAATCGTAGGCCCTGCAAGTAGTGACAACTTCTTAAAGGAACCGAGTAGTCCATTAGTTTTGAACAAGTTTCTGTTGTTCGATACACCTGAGTTGAGTTTTAGTGTTGTTAACATCAACGCCATCTAACCTACCCCGATCCATCTAATTAACACAATCCTTGTGACAGTATCGGCCTGCCTTATTGCATCTGCTACTTCGATAACAAATTTTCCTTAGGTACATTTTGTAGACACAACTTCGATTGAGATTTGTTGAGCCGATACGTCATCACTTGCAGAGATATTACATCATATGTTACTTCGTATGTTACATTAGTTTTTAAATGAAACTTTTATTTTTTTAATAATCATCTGCCCAGGTTTGTCGCTTTATTTCAGTAACACATTGTATTTCATTTTGGATAATTTTTTGTTTAGTGATGTAGTTTTGTTCCTTGTTTTCGTTCCTGCTTACTTCGCTGAGATTGCTAGAGACTTTTGTCCTCTCACCTCACGCCAGTGCTAATCGAAGAAGCAGCTGCTAGGATTCTGTGGTAAAGCACCGGCTGCTGTTGAGAGTTGAACCTATGAACTTTAAGGTTTTTAGAGCAATGCGCAAGTGAAGAACCACGAATGGCAGAGACAAGAAACCTGTTTAGCGCAAATCGTTGCCCAAGTACACAGAGGAAGAGACAGACTCTTTCTCTCTTCCGCACACACACACCAGCACACACTCTCTTCCGCACACACTCTCTTCCGCACACAGCTCTCTCTCTATCTTACAGTAAAAGACAGAAAAAGTAAGAAAGAAGGAACTATATAAAGAAAGATAAAACAATAAAAGAGAATAGGAAATTAAAGTGAAAATAAGGGCAGAAACTTACTGTCAAGATAAAAGAGAAGGGGAAATTGTTACAATCAGCTCTCTTGGGTTTTCACTTTCTGTGTGAGAAATTAAAGAAAATGATTATCTTGCATTTTTGAACTCTTAGAATAACTATAGGTGCTTGTGCTTGCAAACGACAGGAGCATTTCTCATGATAATTACGTATTTGCGTGTAGTATATAAAGATTTAAAAAAAAAAGTGAAAATCAAATAAATTACTACTGCTTCATTTATCTTTATTTATCCCTCCACCGAGCCGCCGTAGCTCAGTGGTAGAGCGTTGGCGTAGCATTCGGGATGTCGTGGGTTCAATCACACGGACCGAACATCCAGACTGAGGGTTTTTTCTCAGTAACACCAGACAAATACAGGGATAACACCTTCAACTTAGACCCTGGCCTATTAGCATCCTTGCACCTCTTCTTCCCGGCCTGAGCCTTAGATGTCTGAAAGCCATTACATTAAATATTGGGTAAACGCTTACACATAATTTTATATTTTATACATGCACTTGAGTTCTCCTGACCTTTGACATATTACACATTCATACAAAAAAGAAAAAAAATATATAATATTAAGTATTAAAAGTATAGTAATATAGTGGTTCCACAAGGAAAAAGGTTGAAATGAAAATTCCTTTTGAAATACACTATTTACATGTCCTTCTAACTTCTCAGTGAAATCGTTTAAATTCCAAATTTGGGACATCGCTAAAACCACCTTGACCTTTTTAAAAATCCGTCTCCAGCTCGAATGGTGCGTCATAGTAACATGTAGCTGGACCTTTACAAAAATTACAGCCTTGTTATAAAGCAGAAAATTCTATAAATCTATCAATAATATTTGCAATTTATGTGGAATACTAGTATAATAAAGACGTTCATTTATTATTAGAAGTTTCTTTTCATGGCCTTATGATGGTACAAAGACATATATTTAATGGCGTATAAAAGTTTATCATATATTTCAGAATATAGAGTGTAGATTCTCCTAGAAGAATTTCAGACAGGCTTCGATATGATATCATTGACGGTCTCCTTGTAAGTACACTGCTCGCCATTAAAATGCAACACCGGAAAGGAAAGAAGATTACAGCCTCAAATTTGGTAGATAGATATCGTAAGGTACAAGTAGCACATGATTATGCTTATCGCTCTGTGCGACGCGAGACTCAGTGCCGGACAGACGTGATGATGCAAAACGCAGGCATTGCTAAGTCTAGTTTCACGGTATCACCAGATACGAGTGCGACCATCATGATGCTGCAGACACCATCAGGATTCGTCTGAAAAGAGAATGTCCTGTAATTTGACACTCCTTGTTTGACATCGCGACACATATCCATGCTGTGAAGTCAGCGGAAGCCGCAGCAATGGGCACCGTTTAAATATATCCTGCTCTGCCAGACGACGTACAACGGTTCGTGGGGACACTGGGCGCTTTTCAACATCCGCCAGTGCTTGCGCCAGTATTCGAGAGTGACTGTTCTCTCCTCCAGAACTATTAGCTCAAGTTGTCTGTCCTTGTGACCCGTGTGGTTGTGATCTTGCATGTCGTTGCGTAGTGTCTTAGTGGAACCAACGAATCTATATGCACTACCTGTGGACACAGTCCGTCCAATACGGACCCTAATGTCGCGGAAGGATAAATCGCACTCGCGATATGCCATATTTTTTTTCCGCGATCAAACGCGGAAGCCTACTGACAGAACTGTTGCATTCGACGACGAGGTAACTTTCGACCAATACACACACTCACGGCACACCAACAGTTATCTACCAGTGCACTGTGGCCTTCTGGCTCCCTCCGATTGCTGCTCCAGATGGTACACCGGGTGCCTCGGATGCGTCACGGAGCTATCGTGCTAACCAGTTATTTATCTTTCCATGCCTTACATATTCTGCAAATGTTGCATTAGTCCGATGTCTTCTTCTTGGTGTTGCATATTTAATGGCAAGCAGTTTATTATCATGGAATATGATACCGGTATCCCCAAAAGTGAATGTTTCTTCATAATTTTGATTTATTCGGAAACAAGTCGAATCATAAATTATTGATATCATGCTTTAAAAACAAAGTATTTTCTTTGAGGTTGGGGCGCCCCCTGCCCCTTCTGTGGATTCACCCCTGGTGAGGAGTTGATAGGTTTGTGGCATATGTACAATAATTAATACTGGTAAGAATAGGTGGTTTACATAGTGACTAGGGTAGATTTTAAACGTTCTTAAGCCCCTCTAGACCCCTGTAGCGTCGTCAGTGTCTGTAAAGATGGCATGCAACAATTAACAAATCTTATATGAATCTTGCCCTATTGTTGTTTTACATAGGCGCCCGTTCAACCTATGCACAGACATTAAGCATTCTCTTCAATAGATAAATATTAAGCCATCAAATATAATATTCTTTGGCACCTTTTATGAATAGTTGAAAAAATATTAAATTGAAACATTTGCAACAAATAAATATTGTTTTATTCATTATCCCACAGGACCCTCAGGACCGTATTTATGCGGCTAGGTGCCCTAGGCCCATGACTATCAGTGCCCCGATCCTTCCCCGTCTCATCTCCTGTCCTTTTCCCCTTCCGACCTAGAAGACATTATAAAGTCAGTTATGAACGACGAGGTCGCCCAGGTAAAAGGTTATGGTGTTTGGCGCTCCCTCTACATGGTCCTTAATGTTTTTTTGCCAAAATTGTTTTTTTTTTGTCTCGCTTTTTGAATAGTGATTTCTTTTTTTTTCCTCGTAAAGTGCGCCCCTATGTCTGAGCCTAGTGGTAAATCCGACCCTGTCCTTGATTGTATTAAAAGAAACGAAGAGCAAATTTCAATGTGATGCATCATTTGAACAGCGATAGGATGTTTTTAAACATTCAAGATGGCGTATTTTTTAAAATAAGTTTTGCGATGTTCTGTAATTCTAATTGAATGAGATTTTGGAGAGGGGTTCAGAGGTGAATTAGTTATCTGAGCATTTTTTTCTATTTTGGACTACACTAAAAGGACAATTCATAGAATGAAATTAAAGTAGTAAGTATATCGTGTATGTTATTTAGTTATATCAGTTCTCTTATTGCAGGAGTAAATAATTGACGTTGATATTTTAACCCGTAAGGGAAATTAAGGGGCAAACGTTCTGACAAGGTGCAGACAAATATTATAGTTATAAATTCTTTTTTATCACTTTAAAATGGCTAAAGTACATGCACTATAAACTTAGACCACTCGAGAGCTATTATTTTGAGAGCTATCTATGAAACAAAAGTAAAATTTTTGTTCGTTGAATTTGAATTTACTTATGACTTTGTCAGACGGTAGTGAGGTAGGATGAAGGGTACGGTATGAGAAGCAAGCCGGCCATGTTTTTGGTCATTAGCCTGGTATGACTGACGAAAAACGTGTCTGAACGGCCACTTGCAGGGCCCGAACCAATGACCTTCCGAAAGCGAAGTTAACCCTCGAGTAACTCAGTAAGTCAATCAGTAATACTTGCTAAGTATTGAATCTAGTAAGTACAACGGACTCATTTAACGTCCTGTAAAATTTTGCTGTAAATATAAAAAATGACAACAGCTATCAACGCTTGATATTGGTACTAATAGCTCGACAGATTCACTTGATCATTCTTGCATTAATTTACGTTTGGGATATCTAATTGGGATGAGTCAACGGTTCTGTCAAGTCTTTATCAAATTTTATTCCCCTTATACTCAGATCCTAAGGGCCCGAAACTAACAACATTTACTGCATCGTTGTAAGTGTAAATGTGTGCAAAAATACGACTCTATCAAAATTATGACTTGAGACTTACCTACTTTGATTGTCGAAGTAGCGAATTTGTGCCAGGTTTTGTATCTCCAAAGGTTATTCTAGTTTATATGTTAATTTGAAGTTGAGATACAGATCAAAAGAATAAATACAGTTCTATGAAGTATGTATGAAACTTAGTGAAACAGAGCGCACAATTCCAATTACACACATTTTTATAATGAAAACACTTTAAAGGATTTTAAGTTTCTTGATAGAGATCTTATATTTCCGCCTTGCCTGCCGTTAGGTTTCAACATTGAACTCGAGAACCACTAGGGTTACGAACTTGGTTGAAGTGTCTTTGGAAAATTCCTGGCAAGGCGAGGTCAAAAAGCCCAAACCGTCTTGATTGCTGCGGTCAGTGATGCCAACCCATTTGTAAATTCCTTTTTTTTAAATTGCTCTCATTCCGTTAGACCAAAATTGGAATAAATATTATTCGACACAACAGAAAAAACTGCGGGGGGTCCCATTTCCCATGCACCCAAGTTGTCTGTGTTGCCAACCTATTTTATTTAAAATTCAGTTTTTGAAATTGATTCCATAACTTTTTACTTAGATGCGCCAAACATCAGGATATATACCATGGTAAGTTGAGGCTCCTGTCAGGGGTGTGAAAGTCTAATGGAGAAAATATGCGTATCATGTTTCTGTTTATGTGCTTTGGCCGGTGAGGGCTAGATGGTGCTACTGCTGCGCAAAACATCAAGCTCATTGGTAACGATCAGTAGGGGAAGTTTACTTGTGTTTCATGAAAGAGATTGTAGTGGCGCTGGTGGCAAGCAGACAGTGGTGCGGCATAACCAATTAGTGAGCTGCTGGCATTCATTTGTTTCTTTTTAGTCAACCTTCTCACATGAAGTAAGTGAAGCGAATTCGAGTAGATCGGAGTCATCAGAGTAAGTGAAAGTAAGAAGACGGTTGTTTATTTGCTATTCTGTACGTTGTTACCGTATTTATGATTTGGTGGAATACTAAATGAGTCTTCGTGGAGACGTAGACAACAGTCATTGTAAATGAATGCTAAACGTCTTGAAGAAAATTTGTTCTTGAGGTAAATAAAAGTAACGGTCAAACCGTATAAAATAAAAAATACGTTCACTCCAATTGAATTGCCATTCTTCTGGTGAAATCTTGGTGTCGCTATAAGCGTAAATTTCATACATTACTTTTATCATGGAATTGTAAAGCTTTACGCAAAGGTTAAATTACCTTTGTAGCATAGAAATTGATCCCCCATAACAAGCTGACAAGACAGAGAGAACATTTGGAACAGACAGAAATCAATCATTAATAAAATGACTCTGATACAATAACATTCATAGGGGAAGAGATATTCTGAAAATTTTAAATTTCAACTTCACTTCTGTTACCGGATAGAACCATACTGATTAGTTGCAACGGTTGCAAGAAGTTACTGTTACATTAGCAGTATACAATGAGTTGCAGGTAATTGAGTTACTGTTATATTAGCCGTAAACAAGGAATTTAAGTAATGGAGCTACTGCTAAATTAACTGTGTACACGGAGTTGCAAGTAATAAAGTTTCTGCTACCTAAGCCGTATAAAAGAAATTTGAAGTAATGGAGTTACTTCTACATTAGCCGTAACAAATTATTGAGTTTACTAACGGTGTAAGTGGGGGAGTGGTTGCATCACATTTAAAATATAAACTCGAAAACAATCTTACGTTGTAGCTAAATACCCAATATACACTAAACGAAGTAGTTTGTAATCCTAAAACGCATAATTATTAGTGCATGTGCGCTCAAAGTTGCCCATTTTCCCAACATTTTCGGAACGCGTTCATGGACATTTTCTGACTGCAGCTCCCATTGAAGCAAATAATTTATTATGTAAAATGTGGTAGGCTTTCTTGTCGTCTACAGTGCAATCATAGCTTTAATGTAGTTGAGAGCCGTATCTTAACGTTTGTATAATACAGTATATAAACATTGAAATACTAACGTAACATTTTAAATGTATTTTCCCAATTTCATCGAGATAAAAAGGTCAAGCGAGGTCAAACTCTGATTTGTCGTTAATATAAAGTTTAGGATAAATACTCTCAGGGCATCCAACATTTAGCTGCCACTAGTTGCAACCTTCTGCGTAAAATCTCTCGAGATGTTAGAAAAGAGCGTTTTGCGTGTAAATACTTGGTGATGATCGTGTATAATCCGCATCTTTGGTGAATGAAAGCGGAGAAGTGAAGGACTAGTTACTAACAGTAGTAAGGGAGTAGTGGAATGGACCACACATTCTGACTTTTAAGGTGCAAAAGATTACTTCCATAAGTTCTTATCCCTCCGAAAGCTATACCAATTTTTTGGACGGAATGATTGCAGTCCTGATTAGCCCTAAGCTATTGTAAACAAGTTGTAAAAATTACTACGATTTATTCATGCGTAACATGTCTTACATTTTGTTACAAAAAAAAGTACAAATAATGTATTTTCCTAGTTGTACGTTTACAACGTACCTGAAATATTATTACACAGAAGGTACCGGTCAGGCGTGTATTTCCAAGTGGATCCTTCTGCAAAAATGTTGAAATTGAGTTATTAGCATTATTGAGTTCTTTTTATCACTTGCGTACATATTAGTAAGATTTTGTGATTTCAAAAGTCTTGAAATTCATTTGAATTTTGGAAAAAAGTAAAGAACAGAAACATAATGTCCGGGATCTGCAAAATAAGTAATACTGGGCTGCCATCAGGGGCAAAACGGGGATCTGTAAAAGAAGTAATAATGCAGGTAGTTGCCTAGTTGGCAGAGTGGGTAGAGCGAGGTGTAGAATTGATGGTATAGTACTGAGGTAGGATGACTCCCAAGAGCTAACCCAAAAACATGTTAACTTAGGCTGCGGGATTTTAACTTTGGCCGAAACATTTTCTCCGCTATTTGAAGAGAAACGGAGAAGAGGGGTGAAGGAGAAGTTACGTACGTATTAGGAACTATACTATCAAAACGATGTGGTTCATTAATATGTTCGGTACATGTCTCCGAAAAAAATCTACCGATATAAGGAATACGTCTCAACTAGAGTGTCATGTAAGGCGTAAATATATTTCTGCTAGCCATTCGTACGTGTTCTGGGACTCAACTCGTATAACAATAAAATAAATCGAATTAAGGACGATTTATACTGGAAATCGATAAGGGGGATAAAACGAAATAAATATTAAATGAAATATAGATCCTGTTCATAGGCTGTTGCTGTTAATACACAAATATACGTAAAATATATTCAAAATAACTCAGAATGACCACCAGCTCACCTCACTTGTGACGCTCTACAAGATAACTGCATTTCTAACGTTCTGTATAACATGTGAACACTCTTCATGCTATAATATTATCTGCTTGGTGCTGAACAGACATTTACGTAAATCACACATGCCTATAATTAGTGACACTGATTTCCTTTTTTTCAGCAATTCTGACCAATGTTTATACACCGAAACTTTCGTATTGGTGCAGCGAACCTCGCAACCGTTAGACACATACCACATACAATCTCCGTACTACAGTAGTGACTGTTCGCTTATCAACAATATGTACTTCTCCACGAAGAGGAAACCCTAGTGCTAGGTTGCAAATTCCTCCCGTTTATGTTGAACAATCATTTTCAGACTGATGTTAATTTTACGTTCTACAACCCCCCCCCCCCATTCTATAGTCCTTGTGTTTGTGCTTTTTGTGTTTTACCAAATTAAAAAAAAAATAATGGAAATATATAACAAGTGTCTGTGTCTATTTCCTAACATCTATGGTGCGTGGACAAGGACCCGTTTGGAAATGGACGCCTGGAAAGATAATTGCGAGTCTCTGTGTTTTCACAGGTCTATACCACATTCCATATTTTACTAATTTCAAATTTTTGTTTACGTCTGTTTCGGTGTGCTTTGAAGTAAGCGTCTGGCGTTTTATTAATAGTGTTGATAATTATTTTTAAACAATGCTTAGAAACTACATTTGCTTCCAAAACAAGCAAGCTAGTCTTGCCATTATCAACAGCATTTCTTTTTTACCTAGGGAGAACCCATTACACCATCTAATTTACCTCACGATATCCGAACTTAAGAAGAAATCTCCTGTGAGATATTAATCAGTGATTTTTGTAGTGCTTTCGTCTTGATGAAACATGCTAGGTTTCGTATACTACTTGAATGAGAAGCAGATAGCACACCTATAAGCCCCTGACCTAGATCCAACCAACGTTTCCTCAGCGTTCAGACAGTATTAATTTCATCGTATTTTGGGGGTTTTCTTCCCACTGTGCACCGGTCACCGACACAAAGTGAATATATGCTTGTTAAATCTGTAGAGAATCTCGTTGGTGGTCGGTGACAAAATACGTATACCGTGTCAGTACTCCTACTTGTGGGCTTGGATGTAATCGGATGGTTGAAAAGCATCACTCCACAATTTGAATATTCATTACCATGCATAGGTTATAGCGAGTGAACGAGAAGTTCTTCGTCTTGGTTAGTGAGTCCCTCGCGAGCCTCCAGTTTCCCGTAGTGCTCGGTTAAACGCGGAAGTAGTTATTACGACCAATAGTAACAGTGTGCGCTCACGATTTTGTTCGCGAAAGGGCCTCAATCAAGTTCACTTGCCCCGGGCCCCGCTTACCTTATGTCGCCACTGATGGAGTTATTTCTACTTAAGCCATAACTGCTACATTAACCGTATACACTGAGTTGCAATCTTGCATTTATTCTTTGTCCAAGTTCAACTATTTTTTAGTAAACCTGAAATATAGTATTTATTTTAAAAGAATTTTGATATATTTAAATTTGCAGAATCGACACAGAAAATTAGAATGAGTATCGTTGAATCTTATTTTACTGCCCAGAGTTTAATTATATGACTTTCCTTTTGTGAAAAGATTCCTGCAATTTTTTTTTCTCTTTCCAGATAGATTGCACAAGTCATTTCCTCTACTTGTCATGTCAGTGGTAATCGGAAAAGCATTTGCTAGAGTTCAGTGGTAGAGTAACCAATTACTACTGAGAGTTGATCCTGAATTTTAAGGTTTCCAGAACGGAGCACAGAGAAACCCCTATGACACCGAAGGGGAAAAAAGGAACAAAATCCATTCGCAGAAATCACTCCACAGTTTCTTCTGTATGCTATGACGCACGTGCAAAGTACGACTAGACAAGGACGGATAAAAGACGAAAAGAAAGAAAGAAAGAAACAAACAAACAAAGGTAGAAAAAAGACAGAATAAATGAAAGAAAAGCTGAAAACACAAGGTGAAAAAGATGAAGAATCAAAGAAATTTCGCCAAAAGAGAGAAACAAAAGGATAGAGAAAGAAAAGGAACTAAGAAAATTAAAGAGAAAAAATATTTAAAGTAAATAAAAAAGAAACAGAAACAAAATAGACATATCGGAAAAGAAAATTTGAAAGAAAGAGATACAGTTTAAAAGCAAAGTATAAAAATGACTTGGAAATGAGAAAAGAGAAAAAAAAATATAGAAACGAAGTAATAAGGATAAAGTAATATTGAAGGAGAAAAGGGGAACGGAAGGAAGAAAGAAAAATGATTGTGAAAAGAACAGAGAATATGTAATGCAGAAGGAAGAAACAAAGAAAAGAAAAGTCGAATAGAAAAGTTTAGAAAAAAAATGTTGAGTTGAAAGTAAAAGAAAACGGAAACAAAGAAGATATTGAAATAGAAGGAGTGAGAGAAGAACATTGACTTTCATAAAGGCAAGAAAATGACAGAAGAGATTAAAAGAGCCACTACCATAGTTAAAGAAGAAATTAATAAAAGTGGAATAAGAGGAATAAAACAGAAAATATAAAAGCGGAGAACATGAAATTAATAATAAAACAAAGCCAGCGGAACTGACGAGAAATCGAAATGAGAGCAATTAATTTTCTTTTAATTTCCGTTAAGCATTATTAGTAGAAAACTATATAGTGTAGGATTTTTACATTCTTTTCTTCAGATCACAATGGTTCGTGGTGTCCTCAAATCTTGGAACGTTAACTGAACTCATTTCCCAACGTCATAGAATTATGAAATTTTGCAGAGCGACGTAAGCCCAGTGACAATACAATATTCCATTGTTACTTTCACATACGTCTATACATTTATACATTTTAAAAGCAAATTTTAATATTTTGTTTTATTCTCAACTTCTTTATCCTAAAATAAATACTAGCCTGCAACTGGCCTCGGTTTTCCAGGTTGCAGAACGCTTTAGGATTTGTGTCATAAAACATTTACCTTGACAAAATGTATCCGAACATCGAAATAACTATAAATAAAAGATAATAAAAACCTTTTTAAAGACATTCTTTTCTTAATCAATTCGTACTAAAAAGTAAAAAAAATATTTTGTTGATGCATGCTTAAAAAGAAAAGCCTCTCATATACAGTCACTTTATAAATTCTTGAATTGGCACGCATTATGCTTTTCTTTTTAGTCATGGATAAATTTTTTTTTTACTTTTTAGTACGAATTGATTTAAAAAAAGGCCTTTAAAAAGATTTTTTTAGTTTTTCCCCTCTACCGTTTATTATTTGGTTACTTCCACATAAGAAGAGAAATTTCTTGATGTGCATAGCGTGCATAACTTGTAGAGATGGTTAAGTAATTTCCAAAACCAATTCAAGTTTCTAATTGCTTCTAAAGCTTTCAACTCCCACTCATGTGTCTCTCTCTCTCTCTCTCTCCCACTCCCGACTCTCTCTCTCTCTTTCTCTCTCTCTCTCTCTCTCTCTCTCTTTCTTTCTTTCTATTATAACTCTCCACATTTTAGTCAGGCTGGTTATGCACCTCCACCATGAGTGCACATACATATACATGACACAAACATACAATATATCACATAATTACATTTTCAGTATATCTATCTAACAAGTAAACTTATCGATGATTCAAACTGCGTTTTCGAATAAACATGGTAGAGGAATACGGTGTATCGGAAAACCACCAGAAAGCATGATTAAAAGTGCTTTCGTCCATAAAGACAGGCGCAAGTACTAAAAGAACCTTTGATAAACGTTATTTTGTATGAGTCATTCTGGTAACTTTTTGACCTTTGTCCGTCACGATTATCCGTCACCTTCTAGTTACAATCCATAATCACAAACATCAATGCCCCATTCGGTATTCGAACCCGAGACCTTCGAGTCGCTGGCTTAGCGCCCTAGTGCACACGGCTACCAGGTCGGCCAGATGCTAAAAGTTTCATTCATAAGAATACGTACTTATAGTGCGATCTAAGTCGGAAAGCACACGTATATTTGTAAAATGCCTCAAATAATGGAAAACAAATACGCATGAATAGATACCGGGTCAATGAGCTGTCTTTTAGAGGGTACGTTTGTCATGGCCGCCATTTTGAAGTCGGCCAGCTTGAAACTTGCTCCATTTTTTAAATAGGATGTGGATTATGTATTGTATCAATCAGGATTAGAGTATTACCAGAAATATTTTGGTGAAGTCAGTTTGATAAAAAAAATGTATTCGTATATTTGATAGAGATAGCCAGAGGATGCCAATAGGGCCTCCTGATTTTGGTTGACTCAGCATCGAGATACCAACTGGAAAGATATTTAAATTAAAACCTAATGGTCTCCGCTCTCCACAGCCAAGTAAATGGGCTATTGGGAGTGGTTGCTCAGGCTACGTGTCACCCAAGCGCTTGCCAATTACGACTTGTATAGAGATCACGGAAAATTGAGTGAGGGAGATATTATGAATTTTTTTTAAAGCAGATGAAAAAAATTTATGGGCCAGTTTCTTTAGGCCCCTCTTACCGCAGTCGTCTTGACACCCTCTTGGAAAGATAAACCAATGTTGAACATGGGGTTTAGGGCTTAAGAGCTAGTTACAAGTAGAAGAAAAATTAAGTAACATGTCAGTTGACATCATAGCTCAAAACATCATTTATCATTATAATACTGAAAGAATGAGAGTATTACATTATATGGATATTATATCTTTATCGTGTAAATTCTCTTCATAGGTATGAGAAAGAAGGGTTATTTTCTCTTGCTGAGTAAATGCTGATAAATGATTTAGTAGTATTTTAAAGGCATTACTTCGAGGTGTGCCTTAGGGACTGGGAAAAGTTGTATATGCAGTTCGAGTTGCCACTATTGTTAGTGTTTCCACCTAATTCGAAAAGTCACTTTTCCAAATTGCTTCCATACCGTTTGATTTATCAGCACTAAACTTGGCATAAACATTATTTGACACAACACGAAAATACTGTGGTTTAACTCGTCCCTAAGCACACCAGTTGTCAGTATTGCAGCCTTTTTTAAAAAAAATAACTTCCATTCAGTAATACCTATCCGCACCACAGTTAACATGAACATTATTCGACACTGTGTAAAGCACTGTGAAATTCACCGTCCTTCAACTGTTCCCTTTGGCAGTGTTACCAACATATTTTTTCGAACAAATTGATCCTGCAGGTATATCAGCTAGTATGTTATCATTGGTAATGTAGCTCTCGACGTTGCCCATGACTTACGTAGAGAGGAGATTCGATCATAGAGGGCGATACCTCGTTTATTCAGTAAGTGGCAGGGTCTCAGGAGAAATCGCTCATAGAGAAGAATTTTTCATAGAGCCGATACTCACGCTGCGCTAAGATCACTCTAAATTTATTAGTTATCAAGATTATGAGGAGCAGGAGACAATATAGTTTTGTAGAGCAGGCACGACAGTGGTTATAAAACTCAAAAGTTAATAACCATTTTAAACAACACTGAGTTCTATTTTAGCTTAGATATCAGACTGTAAGCAAATTATGACGCCATAGATTAAGCAGTAAAATACATAAGATAAATTTGAGTTCTTTAAAACACTGATTACTGAATATAACATTATTTCACAACCATTATGAGCTTACAAAACAGGTACAATGTAGCACTGCAGCGATCATATCATTACAACGAATGATATTCCTTGTTTAATATAGTCACATAATAGACTAACATTACTGCAAGTATGACTCACAATTTTTAAAAGGTCACTCATAATACAGTATAATTGAGTATCGCATACTAAGTTTGAGAGAAAACTAATTAATACTCTGCAAAGAACTAATACTGAAGCACATCGGAATAGTTACTTACAAAATAAATGGTTAATTACTCAATTTAAAATTTTATGGCCCATCTAGCGTCCTTCACATAAAGAGCTCTTAGTCATGAATTAAGTGAAAAACAAAACTATAGTAAGAAATTGTATTTTCAGGTAAACGTGATCCTTGGACCGTAATTGATTCTAATCGTTTCAGTAAATGCATTGGGTCAAAAGTAGTGTGTATACGATACTAAAAGTCCTTCAGGATAAATATTAACAGTTCAATTATGTAAGGTAAATGCGCCATATAATGGATACTTTAAGAACACTTTTCACCGTTCTAATTTGTAACTCAAATACAGTTTAAATGTATTGATCAAATGAGAATTTTCCACGTTATCCATGCTTTCTTCTAGTGATTTCTAACTATTTAAGAGGAAATCGCGCTTTTTGTCTGACATTGTTTTTGTACCAGTGATGGACACGGAAAATCCTGGATGTTCCACTAATGGACACCCTGTATAATTCAAAATAATTTAAATAATCATTGCTGATGTTGCGAATATAAGTAGTAAACACGATTATATGTTTCATGCTGCTCTTCGATTAACTGATTGTTTCATGGAATTTGACAAAGTGATTATTCCGAAGGTCCTGGGTTCGAAAACAGCTCTCGATCATCCTTGTTGAGGTTTTAACGTTTTTTTAACTCAGTCATAATAGACAATTGACTTAAGTGCAGCTTCAACTTAGACCTGTCTGACTCCTTCCCGCTTCCTTTCCCCTGCCCTATCCCAGCCTAGGTACGTGAAGTTGGCCCAAACACATCAAGCTTTTAAGACCAAAACAACACCATGATTTTGTGCATATTGTGTGCTAATTTCTGCACACCATCCCATATTTTGTGCACGCTCGGTTTAGCCCAGAAATCGAAAACAATGTGGTTGGGCCAACTTCACGCTGGCCCAACCACATCAAGCTATCGGGATAAAAACCACTCCAGGATTTTGTGCATATTTTGTGCTAATTTGTGCACAACATCCCATATTTTGTGCACGCTCGGTGTAGCCCAGAAATCGAAAAAATTGTGGTTGGGCCTACTTCACGCTGCACCAACCACATCAAGCTATCGGGAAAAAAACCACTCCAGGATTTTGTGCATATTTTGTGCTAATTTGTGCACACTATCCCATATTTTGTGCACGCTCGGTTTAGTCCAGAAATCAAAAACAATGTGGTTGGGCAAACTTCACGCTGGCCCAACCACATCAAGCTATCGGCATAAAAACCACTCCAAGATTTTGTGCATATTTTGTGCTAATTTGTGCAAACTATTCCATATTTTGTGCACGCTCGGTTTAGCCCAGAAATCGAAAACAATGTGGTTGGGAAAACTTCACGGTGGCCCAACCACATCAAGCTATCGGAATAAAAACCACTCCAAGATTTTGTGCATATTTACTGCTAGTTTGTGCACACTAACTCATATTTTGTGCACGCTCGGTTTAGCCCAGAAATCGAAAACAATGTGGGTGGGCCAACTTCACGCTGACCAACCACATAAAGCTATCGGAATAAAAACCACTCCAAGATTTTGTGCATATTTTGTGCTAATTTGTGCACACTATCCCATATTT
>JAGDQP010002795.1:0-14659 GCA_022664845.1 Lepisma saccharinum
CTTTGCAGTTTTTTGTTATGGTTTCATAAACGGTATATTAGTTACTTTTTATTTTAGAAATTTCACATCACCTACCAGAAAAGAAGCAAGTTACTAAAAATTCAGATACAACAACATAACTAAACTGACCATTAGATCCAGCTGAAAAAAAAGAACAATAATAATGAGAGATTGAAATATCGCTTCGCGAAACTTGGATTCAGGCCGCAAAGGGATGATGGTACAATACGTTATTACCATATCTCCTGGATGAGGAATCCTTACAATTTCTAGCTACAAATAAAGCAAATTTGCGGCAAACAGTGTTGAAGGGAGAACTGCGCCCAGAATTCAATTATGGATACGAGGATATGAACCTATATATAGCAATATGAAATTGCAATTTCTAAAGTAAGATCATATTGCGTTTACTCATTTGATGTATTAACTAATCGCAATTCCGGATTTAGAATGATATTTGGAGGACAAATTTGCATCTCTTCTTGAAGAATTTTTACTTCTGCATATTTATGATGTTCGGGATTGTAAGTTGTAGTAGCATCAGTAAAGCTCTGCATGATTTCAGCTAAGAGGTTAAGTGGTTAACAAACTTTTGCTTACAAGAAATATAATTTTATTTGGGTCTTTTTTCAACAATTGTTTCTCAATCCTAAACATTTTCATTGTGTCTATGACAGAGAATGGGAATATAGAGCGAAAAGGAACCTTCTAAGGTACTAAGATTTTCCCTAAATACTAGCATATCAGTAACTTAGAAAAGTGTCTACATTAATATTTTCTAACGGTATTTTTAATAACCTGCATAGTCGTACAAGTTAGACAATTGAATTGGTCATTATTAAAAGAAGATATGTGCCATTAACTTTTAACAGTACATATCCGCTTTTGACAATGACCGATTCAGTTCTCTTGGATTATTAAGACTACAATTTTTACACTACATGAGCAATATATTCAACTATAGTTTGTAGAGAGTAACACAAGTATCCTAGTAACGGTTGACATATCGACAATGTAAACAGGTAACGTAAGACGTTACAAAAATATACAAATAATTGTTAGTGGAAAATATTTTCGTTCAGTTTATACTAGACGTATAAGACGTCAATCTAAATTCTATTTTGAGGTTGATAATTTCGATTCCATGGACTAGTAATTGAAGCCAAGCTCATAGTCAAGTGAAATGTAACAGTCACTGAACATTACTTCAAATTCTATTCCAAGAACTGATTACAATCTCTACGGACTTTCGAAAATCATGATAAAATAATAATAATTTTAACTATTAGTAACTATTTAATTCAAAATTTACACAGGGTGCTCCTTAGCATGAAAACAAACCAAGATTTTAACAGTTTTAAAGACGAGCTACGAGTCATTCAAATGTCTCATTGGAATTTTGGAAAACCAGATTAAACTTTATCAGAATTATATCCTGTCCACTTTATGATTGATGTAACATAAATATAACTTTCTCTTTTTATAATATTCGCTAGGAAACGATGAAATATTATTCTGTCCAGGGCTATTTTAATCCGCGGACTATGATGATCAGAAGGGAATAAAGTACGTCAATACCATCACATGCTTAGCTATATTTGCCCCAATCGTCACTCCAGTTGAGAGAGTGATGATTGGAGGCAAGTCTTGCAAAGTATAATAGAATTCATTTGCATTTTCCCTCCTATTTTTTATCCTTTCATTGAAATAGAAACGGGATACCATAATTATAAACAGTATGTTTAGAGGAAAACGAAAATACTTGTAGGTGTATTGCGAGTAGAAATGAAGAAACAAATACACATATGTATAGGAATACTGGGGTTTCTTTTTTATTTAATATAAGTTTACCGGTACTCTACCATGTCATCTTATAACACAAGAAAATCGAAACATACGAGGCCTTTCTTGTGAGACAGGTGCTGCAGAGCCGTTATGTCAACTAATTCGTCTACCAATTAGACGAGAGTGACAGAAGTAACAAAGCTATTGAATGTGTTGCAAACGATAATATAAAATCAATTATCTGGGTGGCAACAGCACTATGGCTTACCACCGTCCCGTGTTATGAATAAGAAAGTGTTTGAGTAAGTCCTTGACGTAATTTTTATTGTTTTTAAGACGCCATAGGTAAACAGTATTAATGTTACGTGAATAGGCATTCTAGGTGTTAATAGACTGATTTTCAGCATGTATTTAAGGCGAAATAAAGAACTGTCTTCAGCAGAGAATATTACGAAATCCACGATGGTACCTTGGGGGTAAGATGGGGCAGTATGAGGTGGGGCATCAGGTTTATATAGGCCTACAAGATATAGTCTATGGCCATGTCTGTTTGATGTAATTTTTTATTATTTTTTTGTTTATTTGTGTATGTGGGTGTGGTTGGGAGAGGAAGCGAACGACTATTTAGTAAGACTCAAACAGGAACGAAAAAAAAACAGGCTAAACCAAAATACCAGACTCTTAAAACTATAAACTATTTCATATTTGCATATTCCAACAAAACTTATTGCTTTTGTGTAACCTGTTGATTTATTCTAATTTTTGTTGGTAAATTTTAGCTTCCATTCTGATAATAACAGAGTAGGTATAACACACAATGTTGCATGTTTTCATTTACAGTACAAAAAAATGGAAAAAAAAAAATTGGAAAGAATGTCGTTTAGTTAGTATGGAAGATAACATTTTGACGTATTTAATTTCTGTTTTAGTTTTCTTATCGCATATCTACTACCTTTTACCAAAGACATTTCTTTAAGTACCTTATTTTACTCCTACTTCCCCTACATCAAATGGAAATAAAATATTAAACGTTAAAGCAAAGGTTAAAAAATTAAATATCCTTTTCAGACATATACTTACTGAATTACTTTTCAGAAAACTTTATAAAATACGTTTGGAGACCAAGTTTTAAAAGTTGGTAAGCCCTTGGAATACTTGGATAAGCTTTGGGAGTACTTGAACTTAATACGTACATAAGTCTTCATAAAATTAAATCATATGTACTTACGGACCGCAGACCGATATATTCAACTAGTGTGTTGTTGCAGCGACGAGGTATGAACACTTACCTATAACATAAAAGAGAAGGAAATATGATAATAAAAATAGTAGTTAATATGAAAAGAAGTGTTAGACAAATCGAAGAAATAGAGTAATATAAACAATTTGTGTTCTAATAAAACTTAGCAGTAAACAAAAATGGAATATTTAAAAAAAGAATGAAACTTTTCAAGCTTACCTGAACAAGACTACATTGTTTATTCACTGTCGGAAACATACTCAAGCGATACAGTCACATCAACGGAAATTTACTGCAAATTCTTATTAGAACGCAAACGGGACAGATCGACATGATAGTCTACTGCACATGATACTAGAACATGATCAGAACTTACGGAAGGAAACAGTTATACATGTTAACCGAGAATGGAATACATCAAGCAAGTCATAGAGGACAAATGCTGACAAGACTACTTGGAAATAGAGATGCTAGCCGGATTTCATGGAGATTTGCTACACTCTCTTCGGAATGGATACTAAATGAGACGAAATGTTACCGAACCGCCGTAGCTCAATCATGGTAGAGCGTTGGCGTAGCATTCGGGAGGTCGTGGGATCGATCCCAGCGGCCGACCATCCTGGCATGTTTTTCATCAGTCACATCAGGCAAATGCCGGGATGGGATCTTCAACATAGGCACTGGCCGACACCTTCCCGAATCCTTTCCCCGCCCTGAGATAAAATTCAAACTCAACGAAAGGATTTAATGCAATATAGATAATAATAATAATAATAATAATATTAAATTAATTAATTATAATAGATAAGTTTCCTTTATATATGAAATAAAATATATTTATCCTGAATTTTCTCAGTAATATTTATCGAGTACTAATACAGGTTGAGCTTCAATGTTGCTCAAAACATGACGTAGACACAATCGTATGTGGCTTTGATGGAGAGTACTACCAACCCTTATTATAAACTATACAACTTGTCATCATGCATATGTCATGTACTTTGCGTGAGTGTACGAATCAGTATGTGAACAGGGATGCATACGGTTTCTATGTGGTTCATCCTGAAAATATTTTAAATCAAAGTTTCAATTGTAACATCCTCACTGTCGTAAGTGTACGCACAAGAGTTTGAGGATGTCATATGTGTCCCCCATTCTGCGAGAAAAGAATATTTTTGAAAGATGTGTAATATGTATATAAATGATTTGTTGAAATGTAGTAACTATGATAATTTTCCATTTGACGCCGACTGTAAGGGGCAATATATGAAGTGTTTGGTTATCCAAGATATATATTCAAGAATAAAAGACAATGTTATCAAGCAATATGACAGAAAGTAGTGCAGTTCGCACAAATATTAAGCAGAATTATACTCTACGGCGGAAGCGGTTGCAAAACCCTACATTGTTTTGTATATAAGTGAATGTAATGCCTTAAATCATGAGTATTCCTCAAGCTTCAACCCGAGTCAGATCCTAGCTACACCTTCCTTAGAGGGAGTAGGAAATAAATAGAAATATCATGTCAATCTATATCGAAGTATTATTTCTACATATCCTCTCCAACCATATGTTTAGTCAGTCAGTTTACCGGCATAAATCCTTCCTTAGGACAAATGTCCTGTATGCAGCTAACTGATAGGATCTCAACGTCCCTCTTTCTTCGCCAAGATCTTATTACCATGGAAACAGAAAAGCGCCCTTACGCCCTGAGCAGAATATAAAGCCTCCTTGTTGCCGGAGCAACCAACCACCCAGCATTCAAGCAGAAAATGATGTTCTTCAATTTTCTAAAAGATCTTTTACATACAAATACAAGGTATAAATAAAAAGTGAGTATCATTTTGCTCTTATTTTTTTAAAAAATACAGAGGGTAGTATTCATGTATGTATTAATTAATTTTATGTTATAACTGTGAAGAAATTTTCAAACTTACAAACGTTTGTTTGTAATTTCGTCTGTGAAGAAAAGTTTGTTTTTAATACTGTCCTAAAAAATCACAATGGAGGAGCAACATGCTATGATAAAGCTTTTATCTGGAAGAGTTGAAAGAATCATCGTTGTTCACCATGAGTTCACGGATGTTTGTCGGCTCAATGCCGTTATGGGCAGCTGTAACTAGTTGTGTGATCGTGAATTTACTCTCGGGCGGAAATCAACTAAAATTTGCCAAGGTCTGGATCCCGCTACCAGTGCAGAAAACATCGCTCGTGTTGAGGTCCTGGTCATGCAGGAGAAAAGACGAACTGTTGATATCAACAATCATACAGGAATCTCTAATGGTACTATCGAAATTCTTTCGGCAGAACGCTTGAAGTTATCCAAGATAAATTTACGTTGGGTTTATCGACAACTGAATGGAGGGGAGAAGAGATTATAATTTCAAGTGGCCTTCTAACAAGAAACTGTGCTAGCAATAGATAACTGTTAGGATCTGTGATAACAATGGATGAAACCTTTAATTCTCTCCAATCCGGAAGCAAAAAGCAAGGCAGGAAAGTGGAAACACTCTGCCTTATTGTTGAGGGAAGTGTCAAAGTAAATTTTTCATCACAGACAAACCTAAAAACAAAGATAGAAGCTTTTAACTTTGAACAGTTATAAAGTCTAACGTTAATTTCACTCCTAAGGGTATTTATGTACTCATCGTACTTTTTGAATAAAGCTAAACGGTACGGTTTTTCCGTATGAACCTCGCCGAGTCATAAATTATACTGATTTTGAATTACTAGAAATATGACCATTTTGAAATAAAAACGAATTTTCAAACACATCTTACGAAGGAAAACTAGTAAAGATGTTAATTATCTTTACCCAAAGAACCTATGTTGAATCGTGAAAAGAAAAATTGGCAATTGCAATGATGGAGAATCGAATCCGGATTACCCGGTTACCGACTAATTGCTCTGAGACTGAACTTTCACATCCACGAGAAAGCCTTGTGTTTAGTTAATATTTTTCGCGCCTCAGGTCAGTCAGACTCAGGAACACTTTTGTGTGTCCAAAAATGAATTAACAACTACAGTAATTCTTTCACTCTGCGACGTTTGAGTGAAAAGATAAAATCTTCGTATGTAGTGGAACAGTTAGAGTACTGAATTCTAATCGTACTTGTGACCTTTAGGCATATTTAGTGGTACAGCCACCATGATTAGCCTAGCATGACTGAGGAACATTCTGCGGGTGCTGGATTCCGGCCAGGACCATCTGAATGCAAACTAGTGTTCAACGAACAATCTAAGATGCGGCCGCTGGATGATATGGTGTATACCTAGATTTTCAACACGAGTAGATATTAGCTGGTTGAAATAAGACATGAGAAATACTTTATACTGCACAGAACCTGTTCGCGGTGGTTGTAACTCATCGGTAGAGTACTCGAGGTGCGAGTATCCGGGTTCGGTTGATAACCATTGCAGCGACCGATTTGAGAGTGCATCTTTTAAAAAAGAACAAAGTAAACTTTTGAAGAATCTGGTCAATTATATTTTATTGCAGTTCTGAATAACCTAATTGAAGGAAAGTAATTTTCGAATATATCGTTTAATTGGATATGTATGCGTAGGTGTAAAGTATGGCATTTCTTCATATCGGAACAGTGCACATGCCACTGAAGTAAACATTAATCTTCATGTTTAACTAAACGTCAACTTGTGGTAATCTCTCCTGTTATCGTAAATAGGAATAAAGATAAGATCATATTGAGAGAATGACGAAGAAAACTTTTGTGTTTGCATGATCTCTGTCAGAAGCAATCAGAAAGAGAATGTGGTGATAAGAGGGACATCTCCATTGGTGAGAGAGAGAGCTGATGCAAACGATTCGGAAGTTCCGGTCTGGCTGAGAGAAGACAATACTTGTCGATAGCTAACGGAAGCAATGAAAAAGTTTTGGTCCTCAAATTGTGAAGTTTTACTCAGCAACTGAAAACAGACAAAATAGTACTCAAGCAGGTGTGGGAGATGGTTATTGATTTTACGATTTCAGTGCCGTTTTAAAAGGAGGTCAAATTGCCTTACCATCACCAACAGTTGAACGGTTCCACTTTCTCTCGTTTGAGGTTATATATAAGCAGTTAAATTGACAATTAAACAGAGTGATTTCTGTGAGCTATTATCTTCTCGCCTTCTGTTGAACTACAGAAAAGGAATATGGGAAAGCTTTATTACCTTATTCTTCAAATCACGAATAATTTTGGTTTTGTCATTCTCCCCTGCCCCGATGGCAAAAAACAAAACACTTGTATTTAGCTGTCGAGCTATTTTGAAAACTTGTTTTCTAACCTGGGATGTGTTACATATACACGGAGCAGTTCAGATGGGTTGTAAACTGGTAGATTTGTGTGAAATGCTGTGTTCTATTCCCTTAATTACTGTATAATGGCTCGTGATAATTGCCAAATGAAGGACAATTATGTTAGCTTAGAAGGAGAGTTTAATCTAATTAATCAACGCAGAGACCATATTTCTGATCATGAATTCTCGAGCTTCTTCTTCGGCCTGAGCCTGAGATGCCTAAAGGCATCCAATCCAATCCAATCCAATCCAATCGAGTTTCTTCTGATACGAGTGTCTCGTGACAATCGTGATGTCAGTGGGATTCTTTACTCTCGAGAGAGTTGTAGGGAGAGTAAAGAATCCTGGAGTTAACATAGTAATCTGAAACGGATCTATCAGGTCTACGCTTGGAAATCGGCCTGACCCGGTGACCCGATTTTGACCCGGAGGGAAAAAGCAGTTCTAAATTATTTCCTTATTATACTCTGCTACGTTTAAACAGTGTTTCTTTTAGGGTTGACCGAGAACTGGCGTGTTACACACCAGGGCCCGAAAACCACGGCGCGGAAAATTTCCTAACAATAGTAATACCATATGGAAAGAATAAAAATACCCATAGAAGTGATCAAATTACTTCCCTGTCAAGAAGACTGTAAGAATTTGTAAATTTCACAAATGAGAATAACAATTGATTCAAGCCACAGAAACAAGACCAGGACAAATCGGATCAAGATTGGGCTATCCGTTCAATTGGTTCAAGAATCGATCATCAGGTCTCCGGGTCACCGAATCAATCTGGTGATTTGGGTCCGAGCTGATACTAGGTCACTTTTGGTGACCCGGTCTGGGAACTATAATGAACTGGGAATTTTAGGGGTCGCATTTCGTGCTCTAGAGGTAATACCAGAGAGAAAGGAATACCTTTCTCTCTCTGGTAATACCTTCGGTCTCGCTTACCCCTGAAAGAAATATTGCTAAAATGCAAGGAAATAATTAAAAACTCTGTATTGCTGTCCATGTCACGGGTCAAAGTAGTGTCACCGCGTCAGGCCGGGTCCCTCAAATAGATCTGATCCAAAACTTGACCGAATGAGCCGTTTCATACCTGATTTGGGTCAAGATTAGCCTACCGAATTAAAGTATCGGACCAGGTCGACATGTCACTTACTCGGGTCAGAAAACGTGACGCTGTTTTTGCTCTGGAATATATTCCTTGCCAGTAATGCCTTTGGCAGGATTTCAATGACATTTAAGGAGAAAATCACGTGATTTGTTTGAGCTTTCATGCCCATCTATAAAAAATATATATAACCTGAGCTATAACGCTTACTCGGCATTGCATGTCCGTGAAGCATCAACAAAATATAGAAAATTGAAAAAGAAGCAAAAGGAAGCATTCATTCATAACTGTTAGCAGGGAACAGTATGTTGTTATGGTAAATAAAAGTGAAAGAAAAACGTGAGCTGAGCGTCTAAAAGGTTTAAAAATTAATTTCAAATTGAGACAAATTCAGAGTGACCTGAGCGAGAATCGAACTCCGGCCTCCCGGTCAGGGATCCAACATTGCCGTTAGATAAGCGAGGCACTTGCCAAGCTCTTGGAAATGCCCTTTATTGTCCCTATCAAGTAGTTCACAACATCCCTTATAAAGGATGGCAGTGCACCTAAAAAATAAACCAGTTCCTCTACGCAGGGATTCCACCAGCATTTTCACCTTGGGGGATGTAAAGTCCAAATTGGGAGGGTGTGAAGTCCAAATTGAGAGGTTCTAAGCAGCGGTTTGCACGGTTTCTTTCGATTTTTTTACAGTAAAAAAAATTAAAGTTTGGGGGTGCTCTTAAGAATTTGGGGGTGATACTCTCACAGGGGGATCTGGTAGGATCACTGTCTCTATGTCACGATTGTTCCAAGCTCCAGAATAAGTCTTCTTGTACATGATTCAGTTTAATTTTAATCTTAATTTTCTATTTATTTTATTTCGAAGAAGCATTACGCGACGATTTGCTTGTGTGTGTGTGTGTGTGTGTGTTTTTTTTTTTTTTTTTTTTTTTTCATTTGCTGAGTAAAATCGTAAAACTTCGCGATTTGAGGTCCAAATGTTTTCACTGTTTCCATTAGCTATCATATCAATAAGCATTTTTTTTTTTTTGGCCACACAGGAAGTCTTTCCTCACTACCGAATCGTTTACGTTTACATCAGCTTTCTCACTAACGGAGATGTCGCTGTTATTGCCTCGTTCTTTCTTGATTGCTTCGGCCAGAAATAATCTAAAACTGACGTATCAGTGCGGTATAGACAGAAATTGTCGTGACGTCATCATAGGTCATATAGAGGCGTATTCTGCAAATATCTTTGCGAACGGAACCTTTCATACCGTTGTGAATGTTTTACAGAATTTTCAGTCAATTATAGCGAAGGTGGTTCAAGTAATAATATAATTAAAGAGTGAATCTCCCATGAGAGGTGATTTCATATTAAGAAACAAAGATTTGACTGCATAAGGGGATAAGTCAAATGTTGAAAAATCTTCCTCATGATCGCACAGCAAATAATCCACTATAACAAGTCGTTAATTCGCCTAAACTTCTAAAATCGTCGGAGGACAACATTCAGAAGCAGGTTGTCATTCGTAATTTCCCATCTAATTCGGGCCCATTTGTATGTGTAATATCCAGTACCAACAATTCGAAAATCGGAGGCCAGATAACACTTAACAGCGATGTCACCCCAGAAAGCTGGCGTTTAAAGAAATGGAGCCTGCAGCGTGTGTCAGGATTTGGTTTTGTTTCCGACATTATCTAACATTTATCTTCCTGAAATAGGTGGCATTATAAACCCACTTGAATTCGTTTATTTGCAAATAACCTGGCAGTTGCAGTCAATGATGTTGAAAGACTGCAACTCGTTTCGTTGAATTTAAATTGTGTTTAAGGTATTTAGGCAACTTTGGCTCAGGCCGAATGGATAATGATCGGAGAATTGGTGAAATGAAGAAAGTAAGAGGAAACGAGAGAACACTGAGAAAATCCACACACACGGAGTCTCTACCAAAAGAACTCAGCACGAACCGGAATCAAACTGGGTAATCCTTGCACAAGAAGTGAGAGCGTCAGGCATCACTGAGACACCGTGGCCAACTGCTTTCGTGAATGTACAGTAATGATTCTCAACATTTAACAACGGTTAGGAAGACACACTCTTATAGTTCTTCAAGATAAATTCAATATAATTACTTTCAATTATTCCTACACACAAAGCAGGAAATAATGAAAAATCGTATAACGAAAATTCAAATCCAAGATACAACAAAGTATCTAAGTATATAGCTAGATCAGGGTTCCGCGGACCACAGGTGGTCCTCGAGGCCTGTCCTTCGACAGACGCAGGATAGACGGTTGAACCTACCAACTAATAGAACTGGTCCGCACTTGAAAATAGTTTACGGAACTCTGAACTAGCTCAAATAAGTATATTATCCAATTATTAAATTAAACAAGTTACTGAAATATTAAACAGTTTAAGTTCTTTGGTCACGATAAAATTTGAAGGTCTTTAATGAATGATGTTCTTATTTGTAGAAGAAAAAACTTAACACAATATGGGTTCTTGATGGTTCCCTTTATCGTGGAAAAGAAATATAGCACATAAATTATGATCAATTCTAAAATTCCCCATAGGAATAGTATAAGAGCTTATTTTTTCGCTAATTGATAATAGATCTAGCTCAATTAAATATAACCAGTGGAGAACTAATATACGCTGATGACATATATAAACCTATAACTTATTTTCTAATTAAATTTCGATAGTTTGAATAAATCTAAAAAAAAAAAAAACAATAATTCGTTATGAAGGAAATCTAGTACTTTCAAAATAAAAAAAATAGTTCTTTTACCAAAAAGCAAGTGCTACTCAACCTTGGACATAATAGATTCTTAAATTTTGAAGTAAGGAATTTCTTAGGCATTTGGTTCACATAGAATATAGAAATCGATCATATTGGTCAAAAGAGCAAATAAATTATAGCCTATAATTTATTCAGAGCAATCTCTATCACTAACGGAGAGTTTCACCAATGACTCTCTATATATTACTATGTATAACATTCCCCGTAGTATGGAAGAGGATTGTTTCAAAGGTTGTAATAATGTTTCAAACAAACAAATAGAATAACTAGAAATTATTTAACGTAAATTATTTAGACGCAATTTAGGACTAATGAACAGCTCCTCAAACTTATTCATATACTCAGTAGCAGCTAAATACCAAATTATAAAGAATTGATACCTTGTAAATAAATACTAAAAACGGCCCAAGAATAGATTGTTTTACACAAATAGAAAACAACAATTTTAGAATGTTTAGATAATTCATTACAACGTAGACAGAAACCGTAGAATGACATTTAATGCATGATACAACTTGTTTATCAAGAATTCCCTCAATTACTAACCACAAGAAATTTACATCTATTTTTCGTTATCTTTTGGTCCAACTCCAAGAAATTAAGTCTCCGTTACTAACTTTACTAGTATGAGTAAATATAACAAAAGATGGAAAGGGCACTCGCGAACTAGGAATGGAGCACTGAAACCAGAATCTGACTTGAAATCATTTCGATTACTATAGATAGGAGGGCATCCTTTATTACATTGTAACCAGTGATTGGATCTGATGACACCACTACGAGTCAAAACCAATACAATATGAAGCATACATATAAAGCAGCATTGATTTGATGGATTTACGGTATATTAATAATATTACAACGTCGTAGTTTTCATTCCCGACAGATTAACATGTTGGATGCATACTTCCATTACGTTCAGGAAATAACTGATCACTCTCACTTTCAGGCTTTACTACTCTCCTAAATTCTGGTTGTGCACATACCAAGATGGCGGAGTGATGTTGTAATGTTTGGATTCAGGCTTTCTAAATTGTGGCCTATCCTCTAGTTCTAACATTCTTTGAAGAGTTTCAATGACGTCAGGCGTGACGTTTGTTTTCGGTTTGTGAGAGGGACTTGCTATCTCTACAGAAAGCTGCTGAAATCTACTGTGCATTTTTAACAATATTCCAAAGTTTTTGTGACTTTTCCTCCAAGAAAATTTACTCAGTAGTGTTATAAAATAGTTTTACATCATGGAAATTCAAAATTAACTGTGATAACAACATCAAATGCGACAGTGACAAGAGAGTTAAGAGTGACTGACAGCTATAGCGGACAGATACCATAGCAACCAATAAATAGCTGACCTTAAAACATCAATTATTAAGACTGTTAGACTGCAAAACTGTATTATATTATTATAAAACAGCAATTAATAAAACGAAAGCGCAATGGATGGGCATAATTAGCCATTTCCGCGCTAAGTTACAAAATACGAACACGCTCTCTCTACAAGGTATGTAAATAACAGGTAAAACATTCCCTCCTCATTGGAAGAATGGTGTATGACGCAACTGGCAGATACTGTCGTTAAGCAAAGAGTATCCGTTTAGAGAAATCTCTCTGTATTCTAGCATTGGAAATCGCCAGCTAGGTAACGACAACAACAGCCAATGAGGGCAAGTCATGCTATCACAGTGTCTCTCGCGACAGGGGAATTAGCCTAGACTTCACTAGGCCATAATATATGCTAACATTTGAGATTTGCCTATCATATAACCAGGAAACTTAAAAATGCTTATCGAATTCGACTTACAAGTTAGAACCAAACCTGTCATGCCACGCAAAGTACTGAATATCGATATTGTTTGGTGTTGCGTTCCCCTGACACTAGGAGCGCTGCTTTACTCATATTTCCCTGTCAGGGGCTAGCTTACTTATACATTGATCTTTGAATTAATAAGTTTCCCGCAAACCCCGACAACTTACGTCGTCACCGGAATTCGAAAAGTGTTCACTGTTGTCCGGAATGGACCCATCTGCTATCTCTATAAAAGTTGAACTATGACAGCTTTATTATTGTATTCAGCTCTGAGTTTTATTTTCTTTATCTAAGGCTGTGCGTTTTGAATGCTCTTTACAAAGAAGATCTACTCTCAGAGGGAGAAATGTTTTAGTATTTTTTAATACAGACTTTTTTCAGACAAAATTAATGTGAAAGGTAATTTTAGTTGTATTGATATCAGTTGATTATAGGGCTCTATTTATTATCTCATATGCTCAGATTTTGTGGCAGAAAGGAACTATAATCTCTCTCTGCACACATAGTGACATAAAATCAGTTAACAAGGAGCAATGCCACAATGCCAAACCTAAAGACTGCAGAACACGGTTCTAGAGCACTGCCCTGCCTAGGTGAATTCAAGATTTTAAAGTCAGGAAAATACCATTCCTATTTTATTTATCACTAACATGAACCTAACCTAACCTAACAAATCAAATGTAAATAAAAATCATTTCCTATTTTCTCAGTGTATAATGATATGCGGGTCAGAGATGTAGAACCGTCACGACTTGAGGTTGGCAAATAAAACAGGGATGTACAGTCAATGTGTTCAAACAAGGAGAGCTCCTATAACATTCACATGTCACGTAATCAGTGACCAGAAGATCACGGTTATCTCAAAAGCGAGCGGACAAGAGTACAAGGGCATCACTTAACCTCTTGCCTAGCATCTCCTTGTTACAGCTTTGTATAATAAAAGTATGCGCAACGAGAAGGAAAGAGTCTCTCTATGAATGATATTCTCTGTTTTGACTTTACATGGCGAAATGAGTTGCTTGCTGAGGCCTACATTACATTAAAGTTTCCTCAGTTAAAGATCCAAATAATCTTGAATGGGACTACCTTCGAACAAGTAATAATAATTCATTTGCTGCAAGTCAATATTTCAGACAAATTTCCTTATCGGAACGAGTTTTTAAAAATTTACATAGCTGCATAACAAGCAGGAGTAAATTACATACATTTCAACGAACATTTGCTGTATTTTTTATTAGTAAATTATACTTATTGTCCGATTAGATGCTAGTGATTGCGTTTGTGATAAAAACTCATACGGAAAGTCGTCTTATTTATGTTCATTATGGCCTTCTACTCCAGAGTATATATAGGAATACCCTACTTTATTTGGAGAATCTCTTGCACATGCACGTATATATATATACGAGCTCCTGCGTAGCCTAGTCGGTAGCGCGCTCGACTTCGATTCCCGGTGGGGGCTAGAAAATTTCGGTGTTGACCCAGCATCGTGAGGACAATTGGGGAGCTGCTGTGAATAAAAGACAGTAGCGATCACAGTGAGAGCTTCGGCTCTCCTCTTCCAACCCGTCTGGTCAGCGTGGGAGCAGTAGACCAACTCCTCCCTTCGGGGAGAGGCCTCATCCCCTAGTGGATTGAAT
>JAGDQP010002795.1:15059-35601 GCA_022664845.1 Lepisma saccharinum
GGGAGGAGGTGGTCTACTGCTCCCACGCTGACCAGACGTGTTGGGAGAGGAGAGCCGAAGTTCTCAACTGTGATCGCTAAGTTTTTTTTCAGCTCCCCAATTGACCTCACGACGCTGGGTGGACGCCGCACAGGCAACACCATCTGAAGTACTGCAACGGTCACCCGTCCAAGCACTGACCAGACCCAGAGCTGCTTCACTTCGGTGATCTTACGTGTATATGTATATAAATAAATAAATATATATATTATATGGAAAAAGCTGGTTTGAATTCTTTTAGGGTACCTGACCGCCTCAGTTTTACTGTTAACGGTATAGGAAATATCAAGATCTAAAATTAATTTTCCCACACATTCGGCAACCTATAGCGCCAAAACTATGCATTTGTGCTCCCTCCATGGTCTATACTTTTTGTCTTATTTTCATGTCAGGAATCTCGTGAGGTACATTTGTCGGTGTTGTTCTGCAACACCCTGTACATATTATTAACGTACAAGAAATATTCGCATGTTCATCGATGATAACCTTGTCAGTAAAATCTAAATTATAGAATACTTGAATGAATAGACGTAATCGTTGTGCACGCACGCAAAACTCTCCTCATAAAATCATTCACCAGAATTATAGTCCACGTACTATAGGTTGCACTAGTTAGCAAGTCCAGGTACGTGATCTACTTAGCAAACTTCCCATTGTAACACAAGTACCAAGCAATAGGGTAAGCCTTGATAAATAAAAATAAAGAATGAACGAAACTGCTCAGACTGAGCAAAAGAACACTAGGTCATTGCCTAACATTCACTCACGTCTGACCTAATCTGGATGTAAGCCAAAGAACGCAGATATACTGATTATCACTCAAGAATACAATTCGGATCACTGTTCACAAAAGCTAGATTGTAACTGAATGGACAGAAGGAAAAACAATGGTTACATGAGAAATAAAAACGCAGTTTGCTGTAACAAAACCTTTTTATTTTTTTATACCTGAAAAATCTATTCAGCCTTGCTCTATAGTGCCTTGTATAATGAGTTTCTGATATATTTAATTACAAATCTACTTATTTAAGAACTAATGATCTAATAATTATAAGCAACTACTATAGTTTTCATACGGCTTGATAACAAAAATAGAAAGGAAGATATTTCCATATGAATATTTATTACGGACTTCGAAAATACTGTAATCAAACTTCTTTCAACTCTTAAGAACGTCTAAGCATTTTTAACTATTTACTTCAGTCCCGCCTCCGGTTTGAAGGCTACTACGTTGCCGGAAGTACTAAAGTAGCTAGCTTGGAGGGGTCCAACAAAAATTTAATTTGGGCATTCCACATTTCTAGGATATCGGTGCATCAAATCTACAAAATCATGATACCAAAGTCCAATAAAATTAAGTTTTGAATTACTCGTATGCGCTGGATTTTTGAGGATGCAATTTTCTTAATAATGATGGCTGACAGTCAAAAAGATACACGAGGTAGGAGTGAATGAAAATACTATCATTTGTTGTCTCACAGTCGAATTAATTCATAAAAAAAATCTCCATAACTACGTAAGGAACATTCCTACCAAGATTCTGAAATAAAATCATAAGTCCATAAGTTCAAGATTCGTAGCGTTAACTAAAACAGTGGGTGAAATTTATAGCGTTGTCTTTCTTCTCTTCGACCAATCACGGGCCGCGCTACAAAACGATAAGGGAGCGCCAAACCAATAGATTTTCGATGAAATCGCTAAAAATGGCAACGAGGTAAAAATTAAACGTATAAACAAACTAAAATAAGCAAAGTAATCAACTAATCACGTAGAAAGACACAGGAAAGGTACCTTCAAGACCGTGAATCATTATCCATGTCTTCAAGTACTTTGTCTCCATTGTTTACATCTCCTTACGATTATATACGTTCCTTATTCTCTATACTGTGTTATTGGTTAAAGTAACTTTAAGATCATGCTTGTCGATAATACATCATAAGAAGTAAAATTAGTTGTAATTAAGTGCGCCAAACATATAGTTCTCTAGTTTCCTTCTAGCAAAGACTTTCATTTTGAACAAACCAACCTTTTTTTTATCGAAACGAACCACGATGCTCTGTGGGAGTAATCTTAATCACGAAATGGCCCCTCGTCATCACGGCAGTTAGATTACAGGAGTTTGATGACGGGTAGTATACTTGTGCTACGCGTAATTTCTATCTTGTTTCTTGAGGACCATATTCCTTTTATTTTCTTGTGATGGTTATTTGTTCCATCGAATTATTTAAAAAGTTAAGTAGGCATCTATGGCCTAACTTCAACACAAGTCTGAGGGATGATTTTGGTTCAGTGCTAATCTGGGGAAAGTAGAGGCCTAGGATCTTGATACCATTTGATTGAATTATCAGGACAGGCAAATGGAAGCAGGATTCGAACCTTAGCTGCCATCCCGGTAATAATGCAAAGACATTGACCATTTGCAGTAGACTACAAGCCTAGATGTCAAGATGATATGGTACAGACTACTTTAACTTCTATGATTTAAGCAATAACGTTGTATTGCGTTAAAATATTAATACCTGAAAATTAAGAAAATTTATTTTTAAAGTTTAAGGCTTAGGAGAGGAATTTATTTGAACGAATGAAAGCAACACAACAGTGACTTGCATCCTACAATATCCGAAGTTAAAGATAAGATTCAAAAGATTGATTGTACGAAATACAATATACAGTAATTTCCTTTCTTTTCAGGAAACAAATCTGCATTCCAAACCCAAGCTCTGAATCTACTCGAATGGAAACAAGTAACTAATAATCAACAATATGGCAAAGTAGTAGTAAGCAATGGCAGAAAACACTGACAATGATGTGTTACAACATCGCTTTAAGAAGCTTGGGTTCAAGCCACAAAGGGAGAAACCCTACACTATTCTACTACCATATGCTGATCGACTGGATAATGAGTCCTTACAAATCCTAGCTGGTATCAAAGGAAATTTGGGGAAAGCAGTGTTGGTGAGAGAACTGCGTCCAGGATGTGAATTATGGACAACAAGATTATCATCTTACATCAAACTATATGGGTTAAAATTTTCGAAGGAAGATCACATTGCGTTCATTCAACTGATGTATGAACTAATAACAATTCCAGATTTGGAACCATACCTAGTCAACAAATTTGGATCTCTTCTAATAAAATTATTGAAGAAAAAAGAATTGTTGTCTCCTAATGAATTAAATCTTCCGTGGAGGCCTTTGTATGACTTACGTAAAAGAATAACAGAAACACTCTACACAAGGTTAGGAATGTATAAATGTTCCATAAAGGGTAGTACATGTTTCAATAAACTGTATAGCACGTTAAATACGTTGGTTCATGCAGCGAAATTTTATTTTCCCTTATCAGCAACGCAAGAGATACTGGATGAATTGAGACCTCATTTGTGTCCATTCTCTATGTCAATGTTTTCGACGATGATCAAGTTGCAATTGTTTTTACCATTCGCTCTTCCTCCAGACAAGAGCCATCTTGGTCATCAGCTCTGGTTTGAAGAAATGATGAAGCTATGGGAAATATTCCACAATGCTACTCTTTGGGAAATTGATATTATGCGGCTAATGGCTCGACTTGCACACCATAACATTGGGTACATTAACTGGGATCCATATGTTCCTGTTATGTTCAGCAGAATATTCCGTAGCTTTAATTTACCAGTGGCATATAAACAAGAACAAAATGTTAGGCGTAATTATCTTGACATAGGAGATAGTGCGTTATGGATAGTATCAGCGTTGGGAGCAAACTCCACTGTTCAAATGCACTTAGATAAATTAATAAAGTCGTTAGAATCTTATTTCCACCCTGAAAATCGTGGTATATGGACAGATAAATTAGAGAAATTAGTAAGTAAATTAACTCTATATTTCATCGAACGCTTACATAGGGAAAGATATGAAAAATCTTCATGGCAAACACCCATTCCTGAAAGTCATAAATTAACAGATGATGATGTCACTAAATTTGTGGGATCTATACAGTCCGTAGCAAATCAAACTCTTCTTTCTCTTATGGGAGATATTTTTACTAATAATGCATTGCTTCACTTAGCTACAATACGACCTGACATGATAATTCCATCAGTATTACAAAAATTGTATTCTACTTTGGAATCAGTAACAGAGCCTTACAAATTAATGACAGCAATGGACTGTGTTACATCAGTGGCTCGGCCTATGGTCCAAGGGAAACTTTTTAAGGAAGGCCCAACTCATGTTATTCCATTACTTGTGAGAACATTATCAGGAATTGATTCGAATGATATTTCAATATTCATGTGCACTTGTCGATTCATCGATATGTTTATTTCTATGATTCCTCTAATAGATTCTTCAAAAGCAAGTAATTACTGGAATGATTTAAGTGAAGAAGAACAGGCAGTATGTTCTGCAACAGCAAATTTTGAAGACTTAGTAATGCAGTTTTTGGATTGCATATTTGTTCTAATAGACAGGAGTGAAACAGGAGACACGCAACCAGAATTTAAAACAGATAAAAATGGATTAGAGGACTTGTGCGAGACCACATTGTTAGGAACATGTAAGGGTGTTCTATACCAATCTTCCCCTGTCATATTTGAATCTGCTTTAAACAAGTTTCAATTATTTGTTACAGGTCGTATCTTAGGAACATCTATAGCTGGTCATCTAGTTGCTACCATGTGCAAAGCCTTTGTTCAGTCAAACGCAGAGAAAACACTCGCAGTGTTACTTCCAAAAATATGTGGTATTATTTTGTCTCTGACCGATTCTAAGGATATTTTAAAAGAAGAAAATTTGAATGAAGAGCTTCTGTTTAACTTACTACTATTGTCAAGGTGCGTAGTTTGTGAAGGAAAATATTTAATAACATATGGACAGCAATTAATAAAAATATTGGATCGTACATTGCAATTAGTGTCTACAGAAGGATATCATCTTGCAGGAGATATATTGAAGTATTTGCTCCAAGTTTTTACAAACATGTCTAGCCCTCCATTGCTAAATGCACCTGAAGTATTTCATAAACCCATAAGCGAATATTTATCCATTAGAGACTGGGGAAAGCCAAGTGACTTTGAAGGTATGAAACTAAACTGGTACGTTCCAGGTGTTGAAGAAATTGGTTACGTACAACAGATAGTATCCAAATATCTCCCTTATGAAATTAAACGGCTATTGAAGTTCGTTCGAGATGAAGAGAAATTAACAAGTGATGAGCTTCAACGCAGTTTATCCATAGTGCTGAATACATTTGGGTGTGGAATGTTATTACCATTGTGGGACGAGGAACTAATAGTGTTAGTAGAAAGTTGTGTTCCACTGGAATATAGTCATCACACTGTTGGATTTGAACATGCGTGGATCACTATGCCAGATGGAAGTAATATTCGTAAAACTGTTTCAGATTGTATGAATTTACTTTTGAACAAATTACTTAGCTGTAAGGAAGATGACACAAGATGTCTTCTAATCATAACTGACATCTATGAGTACATACTGTTTGCGAGAAGTAAACAATTGAATGTGAAGTACAAGGATTTGCAAAGATATAATGTCCTGAAACACACTTTCGAGGATAAGTTGATTGGCAATAAGAAACACTTAAGGCCCGTTATGATTTATAGAAGTTGGTTGCAGTTAAAATTAATACTTATGAACCTTGAAACAGATAGTATTACTCCCACACACAAGGAAATAATGCTGAATCTTTATAAACTTTGTACCAGCCGTTACAGCAAGGTAAGATCCAAAGCTCAGCAAGTATTATTTAGTGCAATAAACCACTTTCCTTTTTCATATCTTATAATTATACCACAAATCGTAAACAGTTTGAAACAAGAAAATAATCCTTCAGACGAGGAGCTCACAGGTGCATTATATTCTCTAACGGGCCCAGAGAAACATCCGTTAATAATAAGGCGAGACTGGGAAAGAGTTGCTTCAGTGTGGAACGCAATCATCCAAGCACCAATTTCATCAAAGCCGTCAGTGATTAATTTATTCAAAGCAATAGAAAAACTTGTTTGCAATCGTTTCTCTACAATAAATATTGAAATAGAGATTCCAGATAGATGTTTGGAAGCTGCCAAGTGTTTGTGGAATGAAAGTTTCCCTGTTCCTTCTATTTTAGTTCCTTCGCAAATGGACGTTGCGGATGGACTAGTCAAGCTTCAGGAGAGAAACAAGAAAAATAAAAAGACATATTTAGATTTATTAGATTCTTTGTTAGAAGTAACAGATAAAAGAAATCTTCCGTGGATCTATCGTAAAGTAGGTTTCAGTCTTTTAAAGAATCTTGTGCGTCCTGACATTTCATATCCTCCCAATGTTGTTCGATTATTTCTAAATACGCTTAAAGATGAATCATTTGAAATAAGAAATATTGCCCTACATGTCACCACATTTATCTTGCAACAACAGAAAAGACCACACAAAAAGGATAAAATAGATATACACAATTTTAGTTCACATGATAGGAATCAAACAAATCAACTAGCATACGCAGGAGAAGTGCCAGGCAATACCTTCATGCAGTACAACAGCGAGCGTTGCCCAAAAACTGCGGATGAATGGGACAAAAGACACTTCCTTCACAAGAACTTTTATGGTTATTATTGTTGGCCCAAACAATTAGAAGTGCATGCTCCAGTTAATGACCAGCCAAATCTTGACCGGACTTGGGATGAGTTAAATGATGTTGAAAAGGAAATACAGTTCTTCTTTGTCAATCAGGAAAATGTAGATAAGCTCATGATGTATTATGCATTAGGAGAGAATGAATATTTAGACAGATCGAAGATACTAATGTTTAAAGGTTTATTTCGTAACCATGGAGATGAATATCTGATGTACTTCAAACCCCACTTAGAGAGGTTGATTAAAGAGAACAATAAAAATAGTCAGAGATGTGGCATTGAACTTATTGCTGGATTTATTCGAGGATCCAAACATTGGCCGTTTGAAAAATTAAAATCTTTGAGGGAATTCTTAAGTACTATGATCAGGACAGCATTAACCAACATGACAACAGAGACAGTAGCTATGTGGGTTGAATGTTTTGGATACGTTTCAAACAACAGAGATCCAAACCACAATCAATGGCTTTTTGACATTCTTATTGAACAACCATCTAGGGATGAACCTGCATTCATTACGTGTGGAAGACTGAGATCATTGCAATGTGTAGTAAGCAACCGATGGAAAATAGCTGGATTATTACATAGATTACTGGCATCTTTGATACCATATTTGGCACACCCACTCCAGAACATTAGGGAAACAATAGGGAGTATACTGATGGTAATATTCAGTCCAGACATCGGGAACTTTCGAGAAGTACACGCAGTTACTCCTCATATATCTGATTTCATGTCTGACATTGTACCTAAACTCGAAATACTGTACCAATCTAATTCTGAGTTTCGACCAACTTCTTTCAAAGACAAAACTATCTTACAAAATGAAAACAGTTCTGGTAAAATGTCAGAGATAAAAGGATCCTTTAAGAATGTGGAAACTCAACAAGTGAGTTCAGACGCGAAGGAAGTGTCCATAAGGTTACTCAAAACTCTTTGCAGCTGGATTACAAAAAGTATTAACTGCAATCTATATTCTATTGTTCCTGAATTTTATGAACTTTTCCCACTTATTTGTTTAATGGAAACTTATGAAGCAGATGAAGAACTTTGTAAACACTGTAGTGATTTGATCGGTTGTTTGGCGCAAGCCTTTACTTCAACAAAGTATATTCCAGTTGTTCTATCATCGGTTTGCACAGTAGCTACTAACGATTCTTGGTTGGCCAGGTCTACGAGTTTAAGCTTCCTTGAGGTTTTTGTTTTCTACAATCTGCCAGTTATTCTGAGTGAAGAAAAATGGACAAAACAGATCATAGATTTAGTTCTAAAACTACTTGAAGACGAACGAGTGGAAGTTAGAGAGAAGGCTGCAGAAGTTTTAGGAGGATTGTTACATTGTGATTTCATTTCGAGACCAACTCAGCTACTAGACTTGTTTAAATTAAAACTAAAAAAAACATTAACGATGTCTCGTTCAGATTCTAACAACATTAACTATTTGATTACACGACATTCAGGAGTACTAGGATTATGTGCTTTTATAAATGCCCACCCGTATGATGTTCCAGAATTTTTACCAGAGATCTTCGCCGTTCTTGAGAGTCACGTCAATGATCCCCCACCAATTCCATCATCTATCAGGAAAATCGTTTGCGAATTCAAGCGGACACATCACTCTAATTGGGAAGAGCAGAAGAAAATGTTTTCAGAAGATGAACTAGCAATACTATCAGATCTTTTAGTTCCATCAACGTATATTACATGACTGAATCTGCTTTTAATTTAGGATAGCTTCCACAATCAAAATTTAAAGTCGATAGCTTCCACAATCCACATAATACGTGGATTATGGTCACCGATTCAGTGACTCACTGACTGACTTATCATCAATATTCACAGGCCAAACTACTGGAGCTAGAAACACCAAATTTGGCATGAAGGTGTAGCATCATGAGTAGGTAAAGGAAAAAATCCGACATTTTGAAAAAGTCGCCATCTTGAATCCAAAATGGCCGCAAAACAAATTTTTGTCTAGTATACACAGCCTAAACGACTGGGGCTATTGAAATGAAATTTGGTATGGATATACAATATCACGAGTGGGTTAGGAAAATATTACAAAATGTTGAAAAAGTTGCCATGTTGGATCCAAAATGGCGGATCGAAAAATTCATTTTCCACACCGTTTGAGCTAGAGATACGAAATTTAGTATGAAGGTACATGATCACTAGTAGTTTAGAAAAAAATCCCAAATGTTGAAAAAGTTGCCATCTTGGATCCAAAATGGCCGCCAAACCCATTGTTGTATAGAATACACAACCTAAACGACTGCAGCTAGAAACATCAAATTTGGTATACGAAGGTACATTATCGCTAGAAGGTTACGAAAATATTACACAGTGTATCCAAAAACGCCATCTTGGATCCAAAATGGCGGACCGAAAAATCCATTTTCCACACCGTTTGAGCTAGAGATGCGAAATTTGGCACAAAGGTGTATTATGTTGAGTAGTTTAGGAAATTATTACAACATGGAAAAGTCTCCATCTTGGATTCGAAATGGCCGCCCAAATACTGATTTTCCACTCCATTTGAGCTAGATAAATAAGATTTTATATGAAGGTGTACCATCACAAGTAGGTCACGATAATATAAGAAAACGTTAAAAAAAGTCGTCAACTTGGATCCAAAATGGCAGCCCAAAAAACCAATAACCAAATCATTGAAGTTAAAGAAACGAAATTTTATATGAAAGTGTATGACCAAGAGTAGGTTACGATAAATTGGGCAAACCTTCCCCTTTGGAGGCGCGACTCCCGTGGGATCGTGCAGATGGACAACATGGATACGCAGTTCGCCAGAGAGTCTGGTTGCGATAAAGGGGACGCAGCCCCCAGAAACCCCAAGTTGGAAGCACATCTCCGAAGGGGGCCTGGGGGCAGCGCCCCCAGTGAAGAAAAACGAGTCCCAATGGTCACTGACTGACTGACTCACTAATCATCAATATTCACAGGCCATACTACTGGAGCTAGAAACACCAAATTTGGTATGAAGGTGTACGATGAAGGGTAGGTAAAGGAAAAATCCGACATTTTGAAAAATTCATCATCTTGGATCAAAAATGGCCGCCAAGCCTATTTTTGTATAGAATAGAGATCCTAAGCGGCTAGGGCTACAGAAATGAAATTTGGTATGGAGGTACAACATCACTAGTAGGTTACGAAAATGTTACATAATGTATCCAAAGACGCCATCTTGGATCGAAAATGGCGGACCTAAAAATCAATTTTCCACATCGTTTGAGCTAGAAATATGAAATTTCTTATGAACGTACATCACATTGGATATACAGAAGAAAGAGAGGTTATTCTCTAATAAACAAAAACTAGTTAATCTTTTAATATTGGAAAATGCGCGCAATATCTATCAATTATGTAATCAAGATGACAATATCAATAGTTAACCTTTATTTAATGGGACTGACAAAATCAATAGCTCCCTATTATGTAATGAAGTTGAAAGATAATTTATAATCTATTCATTATGTAATGGAATATGACAAAATAAAAACTGGTTATTATGTAATAGGGCTGATGAAAATTCAATTTCGAAAAGTAAAATGGACAAGAGACATTTTTGAAAATAGACTTTCAAGTTTTATTGAAAACTGTTTCCAGTCGAATGAAATATAAATGGACACGAAGTCATAGAGGTAAAGAACTAGAAACTCAATCACTGTGCTACGTATGTACGTACAGTTATTTTCCATATATTAATTTTAGTCTTAACTTTTAATTTGAATTTTGAATTCAATTTTTACGACAACTTTTGGCTCAGGCCGGATGGATGATAATGGAATGAATTGGTGGGATGAAGAAAGTTGGAGAAAACGGGAGAACCCCGAGAAAACCCATGCACACGGTGTTTGTCCACCACAAAGCTCACATGGCATGAGGAGAGATCGAACCGACGACCCCTAGCACCAAAGATGAGCGCTCTACCATTTTTTAAACTTGTTAATTGATCAGATTAACATGTACAACGCATTTAGCAACTGGAAATGTTTACATAGATCAGAAGCAATGTAATCTTCACATTTTGCAAAAATAAAAAAAATAAATAATCAGTGTATTATAATTAATACAAAGCGCGATAGTAATTAGCGAATCCTTTATGTCGCTTATGTGGTGGAATAGCTTGTAATTCAAAAAGAATAAAATGGATATATATCTGTCTTTACTTAGAAATGCAGGTTTGTTTACTATTAGGTGCAAGGTGTGCGCAGCCAACCACACTAAAAATCGTTTTTTCAGTTTGGGAAAGTAATCATACACAGGCTTCAAAAACAAAGATTTAATGTCATGGTTTGTTGACTGTTGACGTGTAATCCGAGCACACATGTTAATAAAAGTATTCCACACTAAATCATTTCCATTGCAAGATGTGATGCGGTGTGTTAAAAGAGTCAATTTGAGAACACTGTTTACACAAATTAGTTGAACCAATTCCTTTATTGAAAAGTGTCGCCGCAGTTTGAAATATGCTATGTATAACAAAATACCATGTTTGAAAAATCTCAGGTTTGTATCGAAATTCGGCAATATTGTGCCACACTTTAGACCAATGCTTGTGAATGGAATGTCCAACTATGACATTGTCTTCCACAAAATTTTGGTCATGCGAAAACTGATAGATTTTTTATTTGAATATTCCTCTAAAGGAATTTGATAATGAATGCACTATCCCATTTTTACTAAAGGCTCGATAAGATATTGGCGAAAATGACGCCAGGATTGAATAGAAATAGACATTTCAATGTCCAAAAGTCTTAACGCGCGCACAAGATAACCATAGGAAAAGAAGTCGGTGTAAACGCACACTGATTGCACAATACGATGTAACATCAAGGAATGACCTTGGATTTGGATATCGATTAACTTCAAACACCTAGATGTAGTGAGTAAGTATGATGTGTTCTTTTAATTTTCAAAATCTGTCCTTTCCAGAGGAAATATCCAATGTGTTTTTGCATGAGGGTCCATTCATACTTAGGCATGGGAAACAGCTGTAAAGCATAAATAAGTTTGCTGAGCACATAACAATTCAGGAATCTAACCCTGGAAACCACAGTAGAAAAGCAACGAGAATACGTGGTAAGCATCGCAACCAAATGAGACCTCACTTGGGATACATTGTATTCTATCGTTTATTTCATTGTTGCGAACCAAGTTATATCCAACACTTTGATATGATCGATTACGTTGAAGATTTTTGCATATTGATCTATAAACTGAGAGTTGAGCGCCAAGATATTGGTTTTTCTGAGGTTTAGCTAGATCCCAGCCAACAGTACCAAAATGCCTCATTTTCTCTGCAACGATGCGAGCTTTTGAGATCGACCTGAGGAAGTATGAAAGATCATCATAAGACAACCACTGGGCAAGAGTCACAAGAAATTCCGCGTAAATGAGCTTGTAAACAGTTTAATAGCGGAGCGATTGTGATGGAGAAGAAAAGTTAGGAAGAGGGACGGCTTGAGAAAATCCACGTTTGATTGGGATGGGCAGAGAAAGCTGCCGATTAATCTTAAAACGTAAGATTAACTTGAAATAGACGTTGGAGAATGTTAACAAAAACATCTAAAAAAAAACATTTTAGTTAACACCCTGTATAAATATTCACACGACAGTGAATCAAAGGCTTCTGTGTTCAAAATGTCAAATGGTTCAATACTGGTCAACTGTTGACATTGAATAGCCGCACGAAGTTGAAGTAAAATCACATACAATGGCCTTGCTCCCGGGTATTCAAATTGGAAGTCATTTAAAATTCTTACTGCACATGGTTTTAAACGATCTGAGACAATCTTCATATATATACACTATATCTTATAGTTACAATTGAACAGAGTAATTAAACGTTAAACGTAGTGATTGTTGGGAGCACTCACAATCCTGTTTTGGAATAAGAACGGCAGTCCCAGATGTAAACTCATCACGTATTGTGTGACTTTACCATAAGGAGTTGAACACGTCTACCAAATGGGGCGTCAACATATTACTGAAAAAAACTGTACCATCTCATTGATAACCCATTACTGCCTCCAGACGCCATAGGGTTAAGTTGTTGAAGTGTGTCAGTAATTTCTTGCTGCGAGGTGGGTGCCTGAATACTATTTTGGAATTCAACACATAATTTACCATCTGGTGTAGTAAAAAGTAATCCATTATTTTTGCATGACTTACCATAGTTAGAATGATCCGATTTAGGTCACATATGCGCCGTTTTATTCGATAACGTGTTGCCATTTGGAAGGTAATATCATGATGCCTCTCTCATAGAAGCCCTTGTCCCTATTGGCAAAAAATTGAGACAGTCGATGTTCACAAGCCTCTCTTGAAGCGAATTTTTCACCAGCAAACGTGTTCGCCATGGACAGGAACAGATGGTAATCACTCGGTGCCAGGTCTGGACTATAAGGTGGATGCATAAGAACCTCCCAACCAAGCTCCCGGAGCTTCTGGCGAGTCACTATCGACCTGGCGTTGTCCTGGTGGCACACAATGCCTCTCCTATTGGCCAAAGCTGGCCGCTTCTGGGCGATTGCTGCCTTCAGACGGTCCAATTGTTGACAGTATAGTTCCGAGTTAAGGGTTTGGCCGTAGGGGAGCAGCTCATAGTAGATAATTCCCTGCCAATCCCACCAAACACACAGCAAAACCTTCATGGCCGTCAATCCTGGCTTGGGCACCGTTTGCGCCGGCGCACCGCCCTTCAACCACGACCGTTTTCGCGTGACGTTGTCGTAAGTGATCCACTTTTCATCATTAGTCACCAACCGCTTCAGAAATGGGTCGCTTTTGTTGCGATTCAGCAGCGATTCGCAGATGGAAATTCGGTCCATGAGGTTTTTTTGCGTTAACTCGTGTGGCACCCATACATCAAGCTTCTTTGTGTATCCAACCTTATGCAAATGGTTCCACGCGGATTTTTGTGCAATGTTTAGCTCTTGGGCAATCGAAACAGTGCTTACATGACGGTCGGACGCGACAATGTCCATGATTTTATCGACATTTTCGACACTTGGCCTTCCAGTGCGTGGTACATCTTTGACGTCAAAATTACCGGAACGGAATCGACGAAACCAAAATTGCGCGTGATTGGCTGTTACAGTATCAGGACCATAAACAGTATTCACATTTGCAGCCGCATGGCTTGCGTTTTCGCCTTTATCGAAGAAAAACTGTAAAGCGTATTTTCTCTTTGCTAGTGTCCATTTTGACGCGCGCTCACACAACACTGAGTCAACTCATCACAACTATCTGAACAGTGTTTGTAGTACGCAATCTCATCGTTTGAACGCCATCTCGTTGAACCCGATCGGACTTATACAACGCGAGCTACAGATCACTGAAGCCATCTATTGGCAAAATAATGGATTACTTTTTACTACACCAGATATTTATGTATTACCAAAAAAAAAAAAAAAAATAGTCATCCTGATGATTCAATACGGGTGTTTGATTGAAAATAGTTCTTATATTGGCGACGAATTATAGAGTATACATCTTTTCCTATATGTATAGACCTAGTATTATTTTCATCTCTAAATTGATTTATGAATTGAAGTTGCCCTCCTTTACGTTCGTGTTTGATATGAAGAAGATTTGGCCTTTCATAGATACCAACTTTATCAAATTTTAATCGGATCAGATAACCATGTCGCGATTGCGCGTAAGCACGAAGTAAAAATGCTTTAATATGCTGTAGTTCCGCCTTTACATCATGCCCTTGCCGGAAAAGTTTTGAATATTCGACAATCTGCGAAAACCAATAGTCTATCTGCTGTTTGTTTTGTTTAGCCTTTTGTAAGATAAATTGTTTATGATGCCAGATTAAACGTTTTGGGCCAGATTAAACGTTTTAAAGATACCTTGAATTTCATCTAGTAACGTTGTAACGTACTGAGTGCAGTCTTAAATAATACTTGCAAATTGCTACTTGCAAGTTGCATGCGTGGTCCTGTGGAAAAGTAGCTCAGATTAGGGCCCAGATTTTTAAGGTTTTATAAACATCATTTTAAGTTTTATAAAGAGTTTAGCCCATTTTAGAAACTTAATTTTTCCACCACACGTGTATTAAACTGGCAAATATTTTCATTAAAATTAAATAAGTATCAAATTTCAACTGCAAATACATTTTCCTTAATATTAACGATTTACTGAACACAAAACAAAGAAACAAGTAAAAAAAAAATCAATATTCAAAGTTTCTATTTTCTCAGTATTCAATTAAAGATTACCGTACAAAACAAAACTTAGAGTAGCACTCACAAATAACCTTCTTTCTATAGGTACTAAGCACGAACTGCACTGCCTTTCTTACATTGAATCTTCTATTGGATCACAGCAACGATTAGATATATTTTTAACGCCGCATTCATTGTTAAGTTGTATTAAAATGAAAAGTATTACTTTGTTAACGCAAACAATATACTACGCCACGCAATTATCAGCTTCGCAGTACTTAGCCACCACAATAAACTGTGAAAGACTTCCACACGTCGAACGAAAACAAGGATTGAATTTAACTTTATTTAAGGCCTCGAGGCAACTTTGGCTCAGGCTCAGGCCGAACGAAATCGAGAAAACAGCAAAAATGAAAGAAAGTTGCAAACAAATGCACATTCGTGCACGTTCTTCCTATTAACATGAGGAATTTTATGTAATTGTCAATGCCAACTTTCTTTTTTCCCCTCAAATGTTCAATTTAGCCTCTTTTAAGTTTTGGACTCATTTTATACGTTTTAGGTCCTATAGAATTCTCACATTTGATTAAGATAACACTGAAATGTACATATATGTTACGATAGTGATGTTACTAAGCAAGGAATAATATAGGTTACAAGTTAGAACCTACTCGTAAGAGTCCGGGGTCTCGTTCATCTTTTTGTTTCACAAAATATTTTTAAACCGTTTGTTTTATTATTAATATGTTTCCTTTCAGTTTTTGGCATTTTCAACATTTTCATCGTGCCACCAGTTTTCTAAAAAACAAAGAAAACTCTTTGGTAGTATTCTACATACACATAAATGTCAAGCGCGTGTAAGCGAGCGAAGGTGGGTTAGTTAAAGTCAGGTTAAGTTATTTTATTATTACGCATACTACCAGATCATTTTTACACTTACATCAAATAAGGCGTGGTATATGTTCATTTCCTACTTAAAAGCTGTTTAGGGGGGAAATATGTTTCCGGTCTATGCTATACCGTTTAGAATTTGCAAATATACCTCCGAAGGAAGTGGTTGGAAACGTCCTTCGACAGGAGCGACACCTGTTGATAAATAGTATAAGATAACCCCACTTCCGCTATTATGGATATAATTATATTGAGCTCTTGTATCCATACTTAATTTAAATAAAACAGGCTGACAAGGCCTTAACTTTATTATAAAAACACACAGCAAGCGCAACGGTTTCGATGCTATAACAACACCTTCCTCAGACGGAACACTAATCAACGCCATCAGATTATAGCGTTCTAGTTGAGTTGGGGGTGTGGCCTGTGAGAAAAGGACTGTGATTGGTTAAAATTTGTTTAGTTTTGGAAAGTAAACGATTTCTGGGACGTGATTGGTGGAAGATGTAGAAATGATCTTTTGGCCTTTTGGTGCTTTTTATGAACTGTTAGTGTTGATTAGTGTTTCGTCTGAGGAAGGTGTTGTTAGAACATTGAAACTGTAACGTTTGCTGTGTGTTTATCACAATAAAGTTAAATGTAATAGCCTTGGCAACCTGTTTTAATTAAATTCCGCTATTATTGATAGGTCATCAGAGACAAAGGCAGCTATTTTGTTTGTTCACCGCCAGGTTATTAACTTGAAGAGTTGTAGGTTGCGAAGAAAGAGTGCAATGCAAGATGGAGGAAGAGGGAAGCTGAGTCATTCATATTTGTAAGTCTTTCCTCCGCCATCATATTTATAAGGAACTTCTCGCCGGTCTTCTGAGTAAAAAAATGATCCCTTCGCAATTGTTTCTAGTGATTTGAAACGACCTTCAATATGTCTGAGGCGAGAAACATCTGCTATCTAAGGCAGACCCAACACAGAACCAGAAGAAACAGTCATAAACTGTTTCAAAGTGTCTCACATGATATGGTACGTATAACGATGTGCCAATTTGCGGGGACCTACAACAAGATCGAGGACTGACTTAAGTTTATGACATACGTATAAAATAATGAGCACTGATAAAACAGGGGTTACAAAGGATAGGGGGTCACAACGGGCCGCTAATGCACATTTTGGCGGCCTTTAGTCCCTCTAGCTTTCCTCTAGCGCCGTTCATGAACATGCAGTTGTGAAAATGGCATGTGATGATGAAGAGGTGGCTGCAGTTTGCTGTTTTATTTTCTGTTCTATGGCCATACAGTTTGAACACAATTTTGCACTGTTTGAAAATATGTTTTTAAAGCAATACGTTGCTTTAAATTTAGAATTTAGACCTACATATTTCTATGTCGAAAACCACAATAACACGTTTAATTTCTGCGTATAACTAAACAGAAACAACTACAAATTCTAGAATTCAGAAAATCACAAACAGGAACGTAACGTAGTTTTATAATTTTAAAATGAATAAAAATATATTTTTATTATATTTTATGATAGTGAAGTCACGCTATAGCTAATAAATTAGTTAATAATTTAGATCCATCTTATAGTCAGAAAGAAATATACTTATTTTAGGAGCAACATCTCCAATACCAATTCTAGCTACTTCGCTTTGAAATACAATTTAATGCCCTGCCTATCTGTAATTATGTTTCATAACTTCATAAGGTTAAGTGAGGTTAGGTTTATTCAATTTTTACTGTACTTATAATTATAGGATTATTACACTCGATAATAGATGAGTGGGGTTCCAGTTCTAAATTTGGATACATTTATGGTCTTTCGGCATCTATGTCTCAGGTTAGATACCGAAAGACTAAGGATGAGGGAAAGAACCAGTCAGAAGTTTAACCTAACATCCCGGCATTTACCTGATGTGAGTGGAGAAAATTCTGGAAATGCCTGTCAAGATGGTCGGCCTCTGGGATCGAAATCAGGACCTCCCGAAGGCTAAAGCAACACTCTACAGTACCAACTGAGCTATGGACGCTCGGTTTTGTTTTAGTTCTGAAAAAAACTATTTGCATCCCTGGATTCAGTGCAAAGTAATCAAACTGGAAGTACTTGTTGCCTCCAAGTGGCCGAGAGGTGACAGTAACTCTCTGTGCATGTGGTCACGAGTTAAATTACTAGTGGAATCCATTGAATACAGTGATTCGCATCTCACTTTAACAAAAACTGTAGATCCCGCCCTCAGAAGCTCATCAGTTCGTTTAAGGCGTTAATAATCCACGCATTCTGAAGAAGCTGTTTAACTAAACAAGGGTTTTACATTAATTTTGTGAACGATCTTTTCCCCTATAGCCTACTTCTCACATGTCAGTCAACTGGATCGAAATAAACACTACTAATGACTTAAAAACAACTTTCAAGAGAAGCCATCGAAACTGTCGTAAGTTTTACCCTGCACAAAATTGTAATAAATTCGAAAAAAAAAAAATCTGCACGAAGAACGACGAAAACTCAAGAAATGCTCTTACGCTCCAAAATTGCCTATCATCTCCGTTACAGCAGTTTAAAACTTGACCATTCATCTGCTTCATTCCTTTGAAGTGCTTTGTTTAGCAATTTCCTTGTCTCTTCCGTAGTTTCATTCTTCCATCTAAGAGAAGTTGGCTTCTTTCCGTATACGTACGTTGGACTTCAAGTATCGTTCCCCTTTCGATGCATGTATTATTTCTCCCCCACTCTCTTAATTAATTTCTTATTCCCTTTTCCCTTTGTTATCACACGACTTCTTTCTATTCTAAAATATAATTCAATCACACATTCACGAAATTAAATAATGAAAACTACATATTTTTTAAATTATGTCAATTCAAATCAAGGAAATTTGTGATAACAGATTGCCAAGTTGTTAGTTCCGTGCCGTATGGTCGGGCAATACTGTGAAACTGGGTCAACAGTTCCGGGAATCGAAAATCATGTTATTGGTTAATGATTCCCAGAACGAAGATTCTCCGGAACCTTCTGCCACGGGATATCACGCAAACTGCTTCCTATTTCAAGAGAAGCATCCTGAAAATCCTGGAGATGGTGGTGGATTTCAGCTTCGGAATAACGTTAAGATAGATGTATTAGCACTGACAATCGACTAGCGTGACTATATGAAATATTGCTCCTTATTCAAGGAACGCAACTTGACTAAACTATAAATTTGTGTATGTGGAACAAATGAGTTTTCCTAGCAATACGACATTAATCTTAAGTCTCTGGACTACACAATGGTAGCTCAGTAAAGTGTGTTAGCTTCGTAAGTAAGACGACTCGGACTTAAAACACCGAGGGTCGCCCATCCTGATTGAGGTTTTTCCTCGTTTCCACCCAGTCATAGCAGTACACAGGGGATCGTACCTTAAAATAAGCCCAGAGACGTTAACCTCCTATCTCATTTTTCTAAGGAAAAAACGTAAATGGCTGACAGTCTGTGGACTGAAAAGGCTGTGTAGACCATAAGTGTAAAGCTTCAATAACATTCCTAAGTTCGCTAAAGAAGTTGCAAAATTTGAAAATAGGAGGTAATAACGTTATGACTATAGCTTCCATATCTCGAATGGTAAATGGTAGTCTGTATTTCGTATATGTAAAACCAATTCTAATCTTATACCTATTGCTTATAGTATTATGGCTTACTGCTGATCAGCGTTTCCCATTAACCTACAGTAAGTATTGCTTAATGATCTAATTTTGTACAGTATGTCAGTAATTTGTACCATTGTTACTGGGAAGATAAAAATAGTAGCTAAAGGCTTATATCAGAAATACTCTTTGGTCAGTATAGCATCTGAAAATACTTTGGTGCAACAGTAAAATTACGTTTACGAACGTAATTGGCATCAGTTTGAGAAGTACTCAATTGGTTCTACACTGTGTAATTTACATTTTAGCAGCACTGTTTTGGTTTCAGTTTTGTCTATATCCTTGAAATAAACTTGCGTCTAAACACAGAAAAGTCCTATTTTCGAAAGCTTGAAAAATCACGAGTTAATCGAGTGTGCAATAAAAAGAAATGTACCTGACTTACCTAACCTCCACGTGCCTTTGGTCACTAATTTTATTAATTTTCTTAATGCGTGTATAAAAATATCATAAAATGCCCATCAAGCAATATCGCAGACAATGGACAGTAGTATTAGTGATATGCCATTTATGTGATAATAAATGGGTATCCATGGTGATCTACATCTTATTTTTATCCATGATTTATGACGTAACGCGACCAGTGACCGATTCATGAACCAGTTTCGGAAGAGACCCCGCCCGACGTAAGATAAAGTAATACCTTGGAGGAATATAGTTTATGTTCACTTATGCTCTACCGCAATTCAAAGATATAAAAGGAACGTAACATATACTGAGTTGCGTTTTCAGATTTTCGGCGCTTTAATAACTTACCACGAGAAGTAAGTTGAAACCTCCGAAACAAGGGGCAGGCACAGAACAGAAATAGTACAAGAGTCAACCGTCCTGTCACGGTCGCCACTTAATGAAACCTCCTTCACGGCACAAGAGAGAGAACGGCAGGCGATGGACCGAAACAGCATAACAGCCAAAAGCTCAAAAAAAGCTAAAAAAGGAAAAAATAGCTCAATCTAAAATCGTCAGACAAAGTAAGATAGAGGGAGAACTCGTAAGGAGTTTACAGAACATGACAGATGGACTGGAACCTGAATAGTCGATCAGACACCAAATCACACAGCTAAAACAGATTCACCAGTCATGGCAATTTCCCACTGCTTACCCACTCAAGAAGCAAATCAGCACTCACTGTA
>JAGDQP010002795.1:36001-77154 GCA_022664845.1 Lepisma saccharinum
ACCAATATACCAAAATGGCAACTGGAAGCACCTCCTTGAAAGTAATATTTACTTTTTAAGGAGTAATGGACATTCTATGTTAAGACACTACTCTGAAATAATTGCTCTTAAGCCGATACCGATTAGAGCTAAATGGTTCTAAACGTCTAGGTCTATTAGGCATCTCAAATTATTTTAGCATTATGTTTGCTTTTAAAAGGGTGTTGCCATTTCAAAGAAAAAAAAAACTGAATTTTACTGCTTTCTGGCTAGAATACGCTCTTGCCTTCTGGTTATTTCAACATTTGCCTTAGTTCCAGCATAATCTGAAGAACTTGCACCTCAAGAAGGCATCTTCTTTTTCTCAAAAACAATGTACAAATGTTCAGGTAGCAAACAGGCTGGTGTTCAACTACAGTTAGATACTCAGGAAATCCAAGCAGAGAGAGAGAGAGAGAGAGAGAGAGAGAGAGAGAGAGTTATCCCATGGCATAGTTATTTGAGGGAACCACCACCAGTTGCGAACTGTGACGTACAGTATAATATTTACTGTAAATATACAACAAATGAAAATAATCGCAGACAGTACAGCACAAAATAGTTGACTGTGTAACGAGTTGCCATGAAAAGCAAAGGACGGTGAGGACAGCTTTTGAAGAGGTGATTCGTAATAAGCATATCAGTTGCCATCACGTGCTATTTCACTAGAGTTCCCTACTTCCTCGACAAGAGTAGTTCGCTACTTAATTCAAGAAGCTCTTCAGGTGCTCTCACGATACTGGTAATCAGTATCACCGAAAATCTGGATTTTGCAGCGGGAATCAAATGCGAGAACATTCGCGTTATATGTTATAGGAAACAATAAACATTATGACACATAAGGCTTAATATTGGTTAGATACAAATGGGACTGGTTAATCACTTATATTCAAGCCATTTTCATTATTATTATTATTATTTCAGATTTTTTGACTCTAGGAAAGTTCAAAAAGTCAAATTTTCCGTGTTTTTAATTTACAAAATTACTTATTACTCAGCAATGGTTGGTGCTAGAGAGCTCAAAGAGGTTTCATTTTAAAGCTCTTGTAATAAGCTTTGATTTGATGTGACGTTCGACAGGACTACACAAAATTTTGTATCCCAAAAATAAAAATAAAATGATTTTCTCGAAATCGGACATCTCGATTTGTTTTTTAAACAAATTAAATGTTGGTCACACCTCCCTACACCTACCATAAAAATTGTAATTTGGGACGATAATGGGATCGTGAGATATAAAATATTTGCGTTATATGCCTGGGGAAGAAAAGGCATTAGCGGTCCACATTAAGATAAAAAACCTTTGGTAAACTTTATATTTTTGGATCATTTTAGTAATTAAAGACTTCGACCCGTCTCGATCTGTTAAGTTTTTAAAATCCGCAAACATCCGTGCCCAGTCGGGATTCGAACCCGGAACCTTGGAGTTGCTAGTCTGACGCCTCAGACCGAAGGGCTACCAAGGTTGGCTTCGTATTAAGAATATGAATTTTTATGGCCTTTAGAGTTAGGCATCTATGGCTCAGCCTGCGATAGTAAGGAAAAGGATGCAGTACGAAACTGATCAGAGCTTAAGTTTAAGATACCAACCCTATATTTAACTGATGTGACTGAGGAAAATCCTAGGTCCACATTAAGTTTATTTTATTATGAACTGGTATATAATATGGATGAACACATGGATCCTGTTCGGGCACGTAATATTGGAACCGGGAGCCGGACTCGTATCTTGGAACCGGGTACCCATACCCTGGAACCCGCTTTCATAATTCAGATCCATGCACCCGGTTCCAAGTTTCCGATCCAAATCCTCAGTTTCAAATCCCATGATACCAATCCTGGGCCCAGTTCCAATAATAAATAATATTCTTAATGTGAATCTATTGTTTCTCACCAGTCACACCAAGCAAATAATTGGTCGGTATATTAAACTTAAGCTCTAGCAGACTTCTTACTGCATTCTTTCTCCTCCCTATCCCAGTCTGAACCATAGACGCCTAACGCTAAAGGACATAAATAATTCAAATTCTTAATACGGAGCCAACCTTGGTAGTCCTTCGGTTTGAGGCGTCAGGCTAGCAACTCCAGGGTTCCGGGTTTGAATTCCAACTGGGCACGGATGTTTGTGGATTTTAGAAACTTAACAACTCGAGACGTGCCGAAGTCATTAATAACGAAAATACAAAGTTTACCGAAAGTTTTTTTTCTTAATGTAGACCGCTAATGCCTTTTCTTCCCCAGGCATATATCGAAAATATTTTATATCTTACGATCCCATTATCGTCCCAAATTACAATTTTTATAGTAGGTGTAAGGAGGTATGACCAATATTTAAGATTTTTTTTAAAAATCGAGATGTCCGATTTCGAGAAAACCATTTTATTTAATTTTTAGGATACAACCTTTTGTGCAGCCCTGTAAAGTGTCATATCAAATGAAAGCTTATTGCAAAAGCTTTAAAATGAACCCTCTCCGAGCTCTATAGCATCAATCATTGCTGAGATTTTGTAAACTAAAAACACGGAAAATTTGACTTTTTTAACTTCCCCAGAGCATAAATCTGTGCGTCAAACAAATCTGAATAAAAAATAATGTTTAATATTCTCAACGGACACTAGCAATAAACAAATAAATATATAAATCTGAGAGGGTCAGGTAGAATTTTGTTAAAAACTGTATTGATTTCACATGGAATGACCCACACAAATAACGCGCTCCATTTTGCCAACTTACCTCCCCATTCTATCCAACTGCCTAACTAAGTTTTAAGATTTCAAGAACGCTCTGCTCACCAAGTTGAACAAAGTGGAAAAAGCTACCACTATATTAAACCTAAATAACTGTAAAATAAAGTTAAGTACTTATATTTTGCAGTCCTGGTTTAATAAATCCCCAATCGAGTAATGTTAACATGAAGTGTAGAAAAATCCTTTTTTTTTTTTTTAACAAACTCTACTCGGAGGCATGCTACTCATGAAATCACCACTGCAACTGGCGAAACTACCTCTGTGGTGCATCCAGTAAGTAATTCAGCTCCATCTGGTTGATGGCATCATCAGTCTGAGCTACTGGGCTCACCTCCCTATTCTAACCGACCTTCCCATTTTGTCAAACTTCCCCCTATTGGCTAAGGATACCACTCGCTGAATAACAGAGTCATAGTTCAATTGTCGCTTTCTTAATTCCACATTCATTACCAAGGAACACAAAATATCGATTAGGTGCCTTAATCTTGTTTTGATTAATTTGAATTTTGAGAAAACTCCTTCATATGTAATTTGCTTGCAGGGAAGTGTAAACGCAATTTCATAAGCATCAAATAGTTCTAAATAATAACTACTGTTGGAGTTGTACTCACAAAGAACATAAAAGGCACAAGTTGGACAATTCTTATACCTGCAAGGAGCGTAGTTTTGATTACTTCCATTTCCACTATTTAGTACCTTCACATGGTCTAAGGTATCCAGTTTCTTGGTCTGATGTCTTCATGTTCTGTATGGCTATGATCTGAACGTATGTTATCTCTTCTGCACTTGAAATAGTTGCTTTCTCTTTGTCTTCTCTGACATCAATGTATAGAAATGCATGAAAACATCATGATTTTACGTGCATGGAGCCTGAGCCCAGTACACTAATAGGGTCTACTAACAAGAAATAATGCTAAACCGGAGAAAACGGAACACGTAACCCAAAAAAAGCCTCACTAAAATTGATGCAAAATAGGCACATGTATGTACGAAGAAAGTGCTATACGTATAAGTAAGAACCCAAATGAAATACACCGTGTATGTACTGTGATATCTCCGGCTTCAACTCTAGCATGTCAGACAATATCCCAGGCTAAATTATTTCCCTACTACAATTACAACCTGAGTACTGAAGCGAACAAATAGCCAGAGGCGGCGTTTGGGGGTGGCAACTGGGGCAACCACCCCAGGCCACGCGTTCCGAGTTGATATTTTTCTTACTCAATGATATAAAAGTTGATTTGTTTACAAATAAACTAGTTTGTATAGTTTCCATGCGAAATGTAATGTGAAATGGAAATGAATAAAGAAGCACTTGTAATTAGCAATGCAGTTTTTAAAATATATTGTACTTTCTTTAAATAAATTATGTCGGTTTTTTTTTTCATCAGAAACCGTTGTTCATTAAAAAAGAGAATATTTTGTAATACATTTAGGGTTAGGAATGAAAGGAAGAAGTGAGAGGAAGTATTTAGGGGGAAGTTGCTTACTGCTTTATCGGCTTTAGGTGTAACATTTCAGCGCTCAGCGATTTTTACTTGTACTTTGGCCCCGCGGGGTCATTATTGCATTAGGCCCCGTGCTCACCTAACGCCGCCTCTGCAAATAGCCCTTACATGTGCAAACTTTTCCTTGTCGAGGTAGGTGGCAAAATTTCCCGAGAGGTAAGTATTCGATGGACTTTGTAAAGGACCTATGTAGGTCCTCGGCAATTTCTGATATGCAGAACTGGACCGTTGAAATTTTCGAATATGAAAAGAAAGAAAGCTCTCAAAAATGTCTTTATACTCTCCAATTTTTCCCACTATTCATATGCATACACCTATCACATCTTATTGGTGTCATCATATTTCCTGATCTAGCGCAAAGAAACCTAATTCATTGTTCTATGCCAATTAGTCTCGCAGCTACACTGATTCAAAACAAAACCCTTAAAAAATACGAAAATCTCCAGCCTCGAAAGGGTTACAAAGGACTTCATTATTTAATAGACACGTCTTATGCTACTATACTTGGCTTGCATATTTTGGAACACTTCCGGCTCACAGTGAGCCTTTAGCGCTCATTGGCATTCAAAGTAGTGGCTCACTGCATTGAATGCAACCATTTTCTTTATAAGTTCTTCTTCATGTCCCCTCTGGTAATACTTGAAAATACTCATTTTCAAGTATGTTGGTTCTCTCATGGTCTTTTTTTTAAGCTCAAAACAAAGCATAGAAAGAATAACACCAACCATGTCCTAGGCAGTGAACAAATAAATAAATGTCTAGCTTAACAACAAGAATATCTGAATATATCATTGATACACATTCCGTTTACAAATAAACTTCAACGTTGCCTTTTGAAGAAGACATTTTATGTAAGAGTTCAAAATACTCAACAGAAGTTTTCTCGTAGTCTTTCTCTCTCGAGGTGCACGTACTCACGTCTCTTAACTAGCCATAAAATAACAAAATCTACTACCGTTTTCCTACGATTCCTTCACTTCCTTCTAGCTCGAAATTTATTGGCCATTTCTTCCCGAATGTTTTTTTTACCCATTTAGATGGTGTTTGTGGCTTTCTGTAGCACAGAAATCCTCTAATATAGGGCACTGGGATAGTGATTTTTTTCTTCACTCCTTTCCTTCATTCTCGCCCAAACATTAGGGTTACATAGCCAAAGTCAGGTTAAAACCAACGCTACCCAAGTTGTGATGCGTTACAAATGACACAAAAGGGCGAGAGAATGGGAGTCTCTACACGACCTTTTCTATATATCTTTTTCATCTTGTGGAGTGTAGTATTTAGAAGACTTCGCTAGTATTTCGCATTACTAAAGGAAGTTAAAAAATATAGGAATTGGTTTGGGAATGAGATTTTAAAGAAAATCAATTTTGAGAGTCCAATACGAAAAAGCTAAGCCATAATAAAAGTACGGAATTATTATGGTGAGTTTCTGATTGCTTTATTTGTCTTCTCCTCTTTTCCTTGTTCAGTTGTTGCACAAAGTTAACGTTTGTATATTTCCCCCCTATAAGCATGCCTAAATTATATAATTCTGAATACAAATTCTCTTACACGCACTGACTACTTAAATATTAACTCATAGTTGGAAACAGGTGGACAGAGGTCAGATATGGTTCATCTCGTAGTGGACGATCCGTAGTTAGACGCCAAATAAAGTTATTTTGAATTTAGTTTTTTGAGGCCTTTAGGCAACTTTTCTGTATATTTTCAATTTCGGTATTCTGCCGGTAATACTTTGCGGTTGCGAAAGTTGGAGTACAACCCTCGTAGATGAACATAACTTACGAATGTTTGAAAATAAGGTCTTGAGAAAGATGTACGGGCCGAAACTGGACGAGATGACTGAAAAATGGAGAAGACTGCAGAATGAACTTCACGGACTTTACGACTCACGCGATGTTGTAAGAATAATGAAATCGCGACGACTAAGGCCATGTAGCTCGGATGGAAGAGAAACGAAGATTATGTTCCATCGTGGTTGGTAAGACGGAGGGAAAGAGACCATTGGGAATACCGAGGCGACGTTGAGAGAATAATATTAGTAGGAATTTTCGAGAAGTAGGTGTTTGTGATGAAAACTGGCTTGATCTTGCTAAGGAAAAAATCCTATAGAGAACGTTTGTTACTGCGGCGATGAACTTACGAGCTCTGTATGCCATATAGTAAATAAGTAAGTTTAGGCAACTTTTAGCACTGGCCGCATGGATGATGATGGGATGATAGGTAGAATGAAGAAATTGGAAGGAAACGGGAGAACTCCGAGAAAACCCCCACACACGGTGTTTATCTACCTGAAAGACCACATGGTTCGTGCAGGAATCAAACCGATGACCCTAAGCACCAGAGGTGAGCGCTCTACCACAGAGTCACCGCGGCCCGACAAATATAAGTTATCTTGTTGTTGGTAATATGAAGATAGACGCCTAATAAGAGTTATTTCCTTGTTTGTAATCTGAAAATAAACACCAATGACTAGTTTACTCGTAGCTTGAATCGGCGATACAACAAGAAATATGAGTTAATTGCTAGGTAATAAAGGTAAATAAAGGACAGAGGGTGTATAAAGTAGGAAAAAGTATAACATAAAATATATGGACATGTAAAACATAAGATGAAGCTTATAGTGTACTTTTCACTGTATTTTCCGTAGACGCATGTGCCTGAAATGGTAAACATTGTCGGAGAAGAATGTACTGTAGTTTGTTATTCCCTTTCTAATTCAGATCTTTTTTCTATGTGTAGTATCTGGTAAAAACAATTGAAAAATTGGAGCCCGACTTTCAGAATGATTAGGAAGACACACCTGTAGTTTCTGAAGTTAAATCCAATATAATTACTATCAATTCCTCCTACAAACAGAAGCAGGAAATAATGAAACATTGTCTTAAAACTTTAGATCGTAGATGCAATAAAGTATTTAAACATATAGTTATGGAAAAAATAACTAACCACCAAATTAAACAAGTTACTACAAAGGGATATGAAATATTAAAACTTTTGCGATATTTGGTGACGATAAGATTTGAAGGTTAATCATGACTGATGTTCTTATTTGTATTAAAAAAATCACTCAATACAATATGGAATCTTGATGGTTCGCTTTATCACGAAAAGAGTTATTGACAAGATAGAAACTCTATCTATGTAGGAGATACCTCCGAAAATGCTTGGAAATATCTTCCTAATATTTTTTTGCTGAAGAGTTCAGAAAAAAATACTGACTACTAAAAATCTTCTATTTAAATTACCATGTCTTCTGACAAATTTTCCGCACTTTACTAATATTACACAATATCGGGAGTTGTTTTATTCTCATATACGGACGGATGTAAGTCTTCAGTATTTTGTATTAAATGCATATAGTATAATTTTTATGCTGAATGTTTCACCTATATAAAATGTTTTTAAAAAAAAGAACTTCAAAAGTATCCAATTTACTAAATTCCAAAAGCGTCCAGGAAGTTGTGAAAAAAATCGCATACGAAATATATCATATCCTCCTCTTAGACTTGCTATATATTTTAGATCGTAATAGGAAAATTATTCATTTTACAATTGAGACATTCAGTCAGAGAAGGAGCTAAGTAACGAAGTCAATAAGGTCTGATTACTATATATTTTCATTCGCCTGGCCTCTGTCTGTAATTTGATTATCACTATTTGTTGTTGGATTGACCCAGGAGCCTTCACGGTCCATCCGACAAAAATAATGATAATCAAATTGCAGACAGAGGTCAGGCGAATGAAAATATATAGTAATCAGACCTTATTGACTTTGTGGCTTAGCTCCCTCTCTTTCTGAATGCCTCAATTATTAGTTTGCAATTTGATTACCACTATTTGTTGTTGGATGCCCCCAGGAGTCTCCACGGTCCATCCGACAACAAATAGATATAAACAAATTGCAGACAGAGGTCAGGCGAATGAAATGATATAGTAATAACAACTTTACTGACTTTGTGGCTTAGCTCCCTCTCTTACTGAATGCCTCAATTATTTGTTTGCACGATAAAATATGTGGACATAGAGACCACGCTAATATCTTCACTCGTCAAAGTAATACTCTTTCCTACATGTCTCCGTGCGTTAAAAATATGCTTAATGATTGGAAAACATATTTTTCTTTCAATTTGATAATTTTATTTCATTAAATCTCTTTTGATATTAATGGTCAAAAATACTGGTTTCATCAGAAAACCATACTTCGTAAAAATCATTGTATCATACACGCTAGAAAGAATCCTAATAGACTCAATTCCTATCTTCACAGACTCGTAATTTAAGATGTCTACGGAATCATTTCTTTATGGATATCGCCAACTTGAAAAAGACTTTTCCATTTACAAGTTTACTTTAAAATAAACACTCATACCAGAGAAACTCTAATGAAATCCAAATATAAAATGAAACCACTAAAGACCAATTAAATACATCAACAAGTCTTCGTTAATCTTACTACTAAGATTACGTTTCTGATTAATGATTTCTTTTTAAATATTTGAAAATCAATCAAATTTGCACTTTTGTATTTAAATCATGAAGGTACTTTGCTCTCTCTATATTTTTTAACTAAACTGAATATGATCGTGACAGAAAGTGGAAACAGGACACAGGATTAGTAATGCATTCATGATCGAATGGATCTGTGACGATAGTCCTTTTCGTTCCCTGTTCCCAAATGTATATGTAATAGCCCCATGAAAAGGTATGTAAGGGCAAAATGACTGGATGTTAGAAATTATAGAATTTGGCCTTCTCTTGAGGATTAAAATCCGATAAAATCTAAATAACTAAGTACTAAATAAAAATAATAAAAAGCGATAATTTGCGAAAATATTACAAGAGTACGTACCATCTGTTTCTATGATCGAAATTCAGTGACATAAATTAATTTCTAAAATATGTCTTACAACTACGTATAAACACAATAATCGTTATTCTAATCTACCACCAAAGCATTACAGTACCAATGTTCAAAACATCGTCTTACATCACAAATGTATTATAAGCATACAGCATACTAAATGAACAAGGATGAACAATTCATATAACCTTTGTGAAAGGACATGAACACTCTAATTTTCATAATCCTACACATTCGCTAAAGAATCCGTACATTTTAATTATATCAACAATATTAAACTCCACTGTATGGATCTACTTCAAAAAAGAAAAGAGAAAATAGAAACAATAGATAGGCTGAACCATACAGTTAGAAAGAAAATAGAGAGAACATACATGACGTCACATGAAACCAAATTACGGTTCATCGGCAGCCATCTTGTGTGGCCCCATTAGAGTCCCTCTATACCGAGTACTGTGAGTACTTTTTCGATAGGAGGATGAGGGCACCTCAGAGAGGCAATACTCGGAAAAGAGGGTCTCTAAATATGGGGCAAGTTAATATGGCCGAAATGCCTCGTCCCTTCCGTCTCTTGGCTTCATTCCCTTCTCCAACAAAACAGCCTAAGGTTCCCTCTATTTATATTCCTAACTCTGTGGGCTGAACTAGTCACTATCTTCAAAATCTGATTCTGTTAAGTTGAGCATTCTGTCTGTTAAGATTCTCTCTAACGCGTATGATATAATAATTTCACGATGAATATTTCTGATGTAACCAAATTCTTGATGCATTTAGAATTATTATTCTGAGAAACAGATTACGTTTTCCATGAAACGAAAAGCTGACATTAACATCAATTTAATTCATTATTGATTTTAATGTGAAGGAAGAAAGCGAAGGTACAGTATTAATAAATATACAAAGATCGCGTGTCACTTCTAAGACTCACCTAGATAAATATGTCTCTAAAAGTTCAGATTGTTGTCAGTCATGTATTATTTCAAGGTTCCAATTGCAATGAAGGTCGAAATGCCTTATATAATGCTTTACAAAAACTATATACACATTTTACTTTCATGAATTCTACACTAAGTAATAGTAGAATCAAAGTACGTTATATTTACTGACTATCCTATGTAAAAATACAAATATAGTGAAAACTGAAACAATAAATACGAAATATTTACGTACGAGTAACGTTATTACTTACGGCTCCTTTTCTTGCAAGCGCGCGTTGCTTGCGATTTGGGTGAGTAGTCAATTGAAACACGCGTTTTATTGCGTGTTCTACGTGTCACACGTGTTTCATTTGGCTACTCACCCAAATCGCAAGCAACGCACGCTTACAAGAAAAGGAGCCTTTAATCTATATCAGTGACACGATTTTGAGCTCATAAAAATAAATAATAAAATAAACATGACCATAGAGCTTATATCTGCGCTAGGAATATGACTGACTTAACCAAGGATGTTAGAATTAAGAGGTTAGGCCAAATTAAATAAATAGAATTTAACTACTTCAGTCGGCCATCTTGGTATGCCCAGCTAGAATTTAGGGGATTGGTCTTTACACACAAATTAAATATTAATATGCTAATATTTAATTGTCTTGCTATCCGAGGCATGTCCTGGTCAATCTGACTTACTTAACGCCTCAGTTACATATGAAAGTTTGCTAAATTTCATTTCCTATTTTCGGCTAAACTCAATTAACCATATGAAAAATAGTTATGATAGAACTTTAGACTTGGTACTAACCGATTTAAATAATATAAATGTTGAAAGAGAAAGCAATCCTTTAGCTAAGGAAGACCTTTACCAACCAGCTCTAACCATCACAGTAAAACAAAAGCGCTTGTTAGGGCCTAAAATGATATCGAATGTATCAGAATATAACTTTCCGAAAGCAAATTTCCACCAATTGTACACCGAATTGAGGCAGGCTAACTGGTATATTCTCAATACATATTATGATATCAATGCTGCAGTTGACAAATTTTGCATCATTTACAAAATATTTGAAAAATGTATTCCACCAAAGAAACAATCAAAAAGCAGTTAACCATTTTGGTTACCCTGGATATTATTAAAAAATTGAAAACAAAATCACGTCATCGTAAGAAATTTAGGCAAGGGGTGGGGGTTTTAAACTATAATAAGAGCGAGTTTTGTAGATTAAGAATTGAACTCAAGCGAGAAATTAGGAATGCTTATAATGAGTACATAGCAACTTCTGAAGCGTCAATGCACTCTAATCCCTGAACGCTGTGGAGTTTCGTAAACAGCAAAACTCGGCACCTTAAAAACAAGCTCCTCCTCATTATATAATAATTGTGAGTTAACCAGCAATTCAGAAATAGCAAATGCATTTGCCAGCTACTTTCAAACAACATTCACTTAAGCGGAAATGCACAGCCCACTACGCGTTTTAGTAACGGAACGTCTCTTGCTGGTAATATATTAGATGCGTTTTCTTTTTCAACCATACAGTTAGAAGAAATCGATAAAGCCATCAAACGTCTAAAATCCAAGAAATCTATGGGATTGGATGGCGTACCTTACTATATCGTAAAAGGATACAATGAACATTTTGTGTTGCCTCTCTATATTTTGTTTAATTTGGCTATCAAAACCTCTGTCTTTCCTGACAAATGGAAAATAACGAAGGGTATGTCCCATCCCTAAACCTGGTAGTTACAGAGATGTGAGTATTTATACTATCGGTGACCATACTAAATGTCTTTGCAAAACTGTTTGAGTCTATTTTGTATCAACGTATCTATAATCATGTCAGGCCGATCATCACGGAATTTCAACATGGCTTTGTTAAGGAGCAGTCTACAGTAACGAATCTTATCCTAATAACTGATTTCATTACTCGTACACTTGACAAAGGAGGTCCAGTTGATGTACTTTATACAGATTGATAAGATCAATCATGGCATTCTATTACAAACATTCAGTTGAATTTTACTTGCCTACTAATCGTACTTGTCTCATCATACTTAGAAACCAGAAGTGAAGTAGTCATCTATAAGGGGTACAAAACTATATACTCAATTATCAGTACCATCACAGGGTTCAAATCTGGGTCCCTTGCTTTTCATATTATTTATAAATAATCTGCCAGATTATATTAAGAACTCCAATAAACTGCTCTCCGCGGATGACCTTAAACTTTGTTTATCTGTTGATTCACCTCAGGAATGTGAACTACTTCAAAGTGACATCAATAATGTTACTGAGTGGTGTAAGAATAATTTGCTTGAAGTAAATGTTAGCAAACGATCAGTAGTGACTTACACAAGATGAAAGAATCAGATTCATTTTCCCTACTGAATTGATGGAGACGTTCTCCCAATTACGGAGACTCTAAAGGACCTACGTGTTCTGTATGACTTCAATCTAACGTTTGATTCTCACATTGACAACATAGTAAATGATGCATTTAGGACCTTGAGCTTTAGTATTAGAATTGGTCGCGAATTCAAACAAATAAAAACTCTTAAAATGTTATTTTATTCGTATGTTCGTTCCAAACTGGAATATGCAAACCTAGTATGGAGTTCCAACACCAAAGTCAATCTCCTAAAAATTGAGAGAGTTCAAGCGAGATTCTTGAGGCCTTTAACGTACAAGGGAACGGGAGTTTACCCCCAGAGTGAAAATACCTCCTCACTAAATGTTAATTTCAATTTTTTGAGCCTTGAACATAGAAGAATACTGCAAGGTATGCTATTCCTATACAAACTATTTAAAGTTCGAGTTCCAACAGGTAAAACTCGCGTCAAAAATTGTGATTCTTTTCATCTGGATAAGCCTAGAACAAATTTAATGAGGAAATTAGCAATATGGAGGATTAGTGCAACCTATAACGCTGTAAGTAAATTGTTGAAAGAAATTGATGTTAATACCACTAATATAAAGAAGTACGTATAGTAGAAATGTTTCACAATTTATAAGGTTTTGACTTCTAATCTCAATTTTTGTTATTTTATTTCATTGGACACTGTTACTGGATGTGTTGTGTTCTGTCAAGAAATAAATAAATGTTAAGATTTTATAAGTATTTTAAGTTTTAAGCGTATTACAACGTTATATTTTGTTCGAAGTATCATAATATATTTGTTATATAAAAAATTTAGACAAAAATAACTATATACTTTTTACATAGTAATCAGAAAAAAACATCCCTGAAGCGTTCAAACAAACCGTCATATTATTTGAACATACAATTTTAATAGAAAGTTCAAAACACTCACATGTAGAGTCGATGCATTACGAGGGAAACATGTAAGGAGTTTGTAAACAAATATTCTTCGCTATGGTTACCTGATCTATCAATCAATCAATCAAGAGTTATTCTCTGTCAACGGAAGAACATTGTTCTGTCAACAGGAGACTTTCGAGTCTTGTACTTTTCTTTATAACTAGTAATACATTTGGTTTCACCTGATAATTCCTCATTTTTTCTCTTTTAACATATCATATCTATGTAACCGAAAGTTAATAATTTGTGCAGCTATAACTAATGAAAGAATAGCTTAAGTTTGAAATTAATCGGCAGCGCTACACACATTGGCGTGCGCATATCCACGGACAAATACTATGCTCCCGAAATAAAGGCCTCGGTTCACGCGGTAATTAAAATGAAACGCAGAATTAGAATTTTGCGGGTAGAAACATTAGAGCATGTTAGTTTATGTCCTATCTCTCAAATTAGGTCCTTTTAGGCCGTAACTTCTAGATTAGGATATTACAAGCTCTTTCAAATGCCTTTTATGTTTCTCAGGATGTCATAAAAATAAATTGATATTTCAAAGTAATCATTTTAGGAATAAAATAAGTTGGAACGTAAGAATCCAGAATCTAGTAATAAATAAGAAACTAGTTAATGCCAAGATAGTCTACATTAAAAAATGTGACTCAATTTGAAGATATCTGCGGAACGGATCAACCTCGAGAGGAAATGCTGCTTAAATATAGAAAAGAGAAGAGAAACAATGGTAATGTAAATAAATTATAGCTCACCAATTCAATAAATTGTCACATTCGCAAGTTTAAAGAAATGTATTAATGAAGTATGAATGAAAAAAATAAACAGCTCTATTAGAACCGAATATTTGCTAATTCTCATCTTTCATCTCTATTAATAGAAGTGCATTGAAGTGTTTTACGTTTCTTCTAGGACGTCAAAACCTCGAAAAAATTTACTATCGTGCTGCATGCCATCCTGTTGTCCGGTCCTTCAAATTTCAAGATTAGGTGGTCTCAACCCAGGACAAAGTTTGTAGTTTTGTGTCGTACTTCAAAATGTATATGAAAAAATAAAATAATTTGAAACATTTGCTTTACGTATATGCAATCATCTCTTTTCGGGTTATCTACGTGATTCATTTAATCTGCTTATTATTCGCATGTATCGCAAAAAAAATAATTTCTATAGAATATACGTTTATTCGTCTGTGTAGCACATACATGTCGCGACCTGTGATTCATAAGGCATACATGCGACAGGATATAATCATTGAAAACAGTGTACAATTAACATCACTATAAATTATTATGTAAGAAGTCATCACTTCAATAATCGTGGACAGCAATAATAACCCTTACTCACCAACAATCTTAGTATCTCAAATTTAAATTTAATATTTTTTTTCAATACTCTTAAGGTAATTTGGTAGTTTATTGTACAATTTGGTACACGAAGAGTAAATACTAGAATGAGTTGTTGCGAAATTTCGTCTTTCTGGGAAAATGTTTCTATTTTGCCTTGTATGATATTTGTGTATATTTGGCGTATCAGTACAAGTGACTATATTTTCTTTGTAAATATTACACTCTTATAAATATATAGACAAAGAACTGTTAGATTTTATTTAGACTTAAGCACATTTTTACATGATGACCTAAGGCTTATGTTAAAAATAATTCTGACAATTTTCTTTTGCATACGAAAAGCATTTACACTAACATGTAAGGTACCCCAAAATATTACAAAGCGAATAAGAGCAAAGAATTTTGGGCAATATAATGAGAGCATGGTTTGTCGAGAGGTTAAACCTTGTAATCTAGATATGATGAAGCAGACATTATTCATTTTTTTTTGTTAAGTTCAAGAATGTTATCATTCCATTTTAACTTTTCGTTTATAGTTCATCTAAGAATTTACTTTTAGAAGTACTCCAGACGTAAAGAATTTATTATTATGGAAAGAAGCGTAAGCAGTCGGTGAGAAAAATGAAAATATATTTTTTTATCTATCTACATTTATGTTCAGACTGCTTATCGAAGTCCACTCTATTAATCTTGCAATCATTGCTTTTAAGTTACTTGCTGCTTCCTGGTTAGTGTTTCTAGTTACTAAAACAGTTACATCATCAGCGTACAAACTATGTAGCTCGGATGGGGGGAAAACGAACAATATATTCTATCGTGGTTGGAACGCCGGATGGAAGGAGACCATTGGGAAGACCGAGACGTCGTTGGAAGGACAATATAAGAAGAGATCTTCGAGAAGTAAGGGTTCATGATGAAAATTGGCTTGATATTGCCGAGGATAGAATCCAATGGCGCACGTTTGTTACTACGGCGATGAGCTTGCGAGTTCCATCAGCCATAGAGTTAGTTAGTTAGCTAGTTAGGGAACAAACTACGTTTTTTTTTTGAATCTATGAACTGAGAAAATCATTTATATGAACTGAAGCAAAGTACTAGAATCCTGTTTTCCAGTTTGTTATACTGAAAGAGTTTCTGTTCGGAAATTTGATCCAACGTTTGTTAATAAGCTAATAATATAGAACTCACGTTAATATGCTAAAGCACTTGAAAAATTTAGTTTCATTTATAGTAAATAATTTTGCTTAAGGTTTCAGTTAAGAAGGAAAATCTTTGTAAATTAACCATGTCAAAGCCTTGCTTTCATATATTTAAGATAAAATAAAATAATAGCTGAACAAAGCAATAAGTTTTAATTAAAAAACTGAAAACGTGTAACGGTTTGTACACGTATTTAGTTTTTAATTAAAACGTATTGCTTTGTTCAGCTATCATTTTATTTTTATCTTTGTAAATTAAACATGCAAATAAATGAAAAATGACATGGACGTAAGCTCTACAATTGCTGTTTTTTTTCATATGGAGAAAGTGTAGACATAATTTAAGCATTCTGAAGAGTCTACTTTTTAAAGATCTCTTTTCTTTTCCGTAAAGATTGTGATAACAGACTATCAAACTAGTCTTAAATTAACACTTTACTGTCTAAATAAAGTGATAGATCCTCATTATGTAATAGGATGACAAACAATAGGGATAACTAAATCAATAGCTCCTTTTTATACAATAGGGATGACGCATAGAAAGAATAACATCATCCATGTCCTAGACCGTGAAAGAAAAAATGAATGTCTAGCTCAAGAACAAGAATATATGTCACTGATACACTTTCCGTTTACAAATAATATGAAATGTTGCCTTCCTGAAGAAGGTATTTTATATGAACGTTCAAAATACCCAAAAAAATGTCTTCTTGTGCTCTTCCTCTCTCAAGGTGCACGCATTCACGTCTCTTTGACTAGCCATAAAATAACAAAATCCACTTCCTTTTTCCTAAGACCCCTTCACTTTCTCCCAGATCCGTTTTCATTCTAGAAATTTATTGGCCATTTCTTCCCGAATGCTTTTACCCGTTTAGATGGTGGTTGTGACTTTCTGTGGCACAGAAATCCTCTAATATAGGGCACTGGTAAAGTGAGTCCTTTCCCCATTCCTCTCCTTCCAGCGTTACACAGTGAAAGTTCTATTAAAGCCAAAGTTGTGATGTGTTACAAATGACTCAAAAGTGCGAAATAATGGGAGTGTCTTCATACGACCTTTTCTATATATCTTTTTTGTCTTGTGAAGCGTAGTGTTAGAATGACACGTGTACTTAGACTGCAGGGTAAAACAGAGGGTATGTAAGAAATCGCCAGTATTTTACACTGCTAAAAGTTCAAGAATGGTAGCAATTGGTTCGGAAATGTGATTTTCGTGAAAATCAATTTTCTAAGTCGGATACGAAAAGTCAACTATATGATTAAAGTTTACACTGTAAAAAATATATAGTGGATATAACGACGGGACCATAAAGTGTGGGTATTTTGGAACCAATACATATTATGGTTGCATTTACAAAACATTTATTGTTAAGCGTGTTTTGTTAATTTAACAATACATGTGTGGCTGTTCTTAACAGCTTACCAAACGCTAACTAATTCACTCTATGGATTATGGAACTCACAAGTTCATCGTCGCATTAACAAACGTGCGCCATTGGATTCTATCCTGGGCAATATCAAGCCAGTTTTCATCACGAACACCTATTTCTCGAAGATCTCTTTTAATATTGTCCTCCCAATGACGTCTCGGTCTTCCCAATGGCCTCCTTCCAACCAGGATAGAATATAATCTTCGTTCATCCGAGCTACATGGCCTGCCCACCTTAGTCGTTGCGATTTCATTATATTTACAACATCTGGTGAATCGTACAGTCCGTGGAGTCCTTCATTATGCAGTCTCCTCCACGCTTCAGTCATCTCGTCCCGTTTCGGCCCGTATATTTTTCTCAAAACCTTATTTTCAAATACACGTAATTTATGTTCATCTGCTAGGGTCGTACTCCAACTTTCGCAACCGTAAAGTATTACCGGCAGAATAATCGTTCTGTATATTTTTAATTTCAATTTCCTTGATATTAATCGCGATGTTAGAAGTTTTCGGACTGAGTAGAAACATGAGTTCTACGATACTAAGCGAGTTTTTATTTCTTCTGTGACCTCATTTTTGCTTGTTACGTATACACCCAAATATTTAAATTTGTTTACTTTCTCTATGACCTCGTCCCTAATTCTTTTATTTTTATTTCCTTCATTCCCTGTGTTTCGGCCTGTTATCATGTATTTTGTTTTATCTATGTTTACATGTAGATCTATCTCATCGCACGCTTCTACTAAAACATCGGTGTTGCTTTGTAGTGCATCTATATCGTCCCCTATTAAAACTACATCATCCGCGTATACAAACAGTTGATTCAAACCATTCAATGATAGTCCCTTTCTGTCCCCTTTAATTTTTAGAATCGCATATTCTAACGCAAAGTTAAACAGTAATGCTGACAAGGCATCTCCTTGTTTCAATCCGTTGTGAATCTTGAAACTATCTGGCACATTACCTATCCGTACTCTGCTTATGGGGTCGTTGAGACACATCTTCACTAGCTGAACCAATTCGTATCAGGATACTGTATTACTTTTCCCTTTTGATAGAATCATCATTTCCCTTGTATGCTTTCTTAAAATCAATGAACAGCTGATGAACCGTCCCATTGCATTCCCATTTCTTCTCCAAAATTTTTCTCTAGGCAAAAATCTGGTGCAACGTGGATAAATATACTGACACACTGCTTACATAGAAGTTGTTGAGTGGAGATGAGAGGTTCGTACTCCTGATGACTATATAGCAGTCAGTACTTAAAGTAATTGAAGGCTAGGTTGGCATATTTGAGTAGGCCTATGTTCTAGGGTACCAGGCCAGAATTCGTCCCGTATACGTTTGATTTAACGATGATAGTGATCATTTTAATAAATCTCTCCCTTGTTCTTTCGAAGTACACAGTCGAGTAAGGTAATCCGACTATGATTGATTATGATTGACTATACGGACTGATGAAGTTAGAAGTTTACCCTTTTGTCATTTAAATTGTGTCGAAACATCTCTACGGTATCTGTTCGTAAAAAATATATTTATTATCTTCCTTCGCTAGAGCTTATTGTCTCGAATAAAGAATAGAGCCAGCAGAATAATATTATATGAGCTAAACAGAAGTGAAAGAAGAACATTTGGTAACCTTCTGCTTAATTTATTGAAATTTAATGTTGTATTTGTGTGTCAAATGCTATGTTTAGTTCGATCTGAGATGTATTTTACTCTATAAAGTAATCACTTTATAATTTAATTTACGAATATTATAATGTAATCTTTAAAAGCTATATACACAAGAAATGTTAAAACCCACCCTGAAAAAGATATGTTCAATTACCGATAGTCCTTCTAGCACATATTTTCGTCATGAGTAGAAAACTAAGATAATTTCAAATATGTGTGAAACGCTGTAAAACAATCGTATCACTTTTTACAGTATGGAAGTTACTTTTGCTTAGAAACAACAACAACAATAGCAGAAATGAAACAAAATATTGTTTGGTTTCTGCCAGAATATTGTAACAGAAATATACATGTAAGGCTTATTTGCTTGGTTTTTTTATTCTAGTGAAAAACCTATAATTTTTTGGAGTCCCGCGTGAACGAACTTCGGTGACATGACATGACACACTAGAGCACTTGAGGGATGTAAGGCAGAGTGCTGCTGCATTAGGAAGAGAGAGGAGAAAAGGATGCACCATAAGTGAGGAGAATGAAAGAGGGTCAATGAAGGTAGTTCAGTGAGGCGCGCGGAAACCCGTTGCCATAGAGACAAGGACCGATCCAACATCTAAGTCAGAGACGTGATGGGGAGACAAAGTGTTCTGGTTGTCACCTTCTTCCTCTGTTGCTGGCGCCGTAGTAATGCATAGTCTCAAGTTGCATCTTTGACAACAACAACAACAAAATCTATATATAATTATAGAGTATTTCTCGAGATACATTGAAGAACGAAGTTATCAAATCAATAAATAATAAATACGAGAAATCATCGTAATGCGATTTATCATCATCATTGATACGTTTAAATCACTGATAAGTGAGTAGATCTTATAAACAACTGGCCCAGAATTAGAATTCTAAGGTCGTTGAGCATATTCCAAAGTAAAATACTTAAAAGTGTGGAAACCAAACAAATAAATCTGTTCGTAAATTTACAAAGATTCTTTCTGTGAACAGTGAGAAAGCGATTAAGTGCTTTTATGGGTATTATCTATAGGCTAGACAACAATTAATGTTTTAAGCACATCGATTAAGAGCAGCAGAACAGAATACAACAAAATTTAACATAATGATACAAGATACAGACCTCAACACTTTAGATACAATAAAATTTTAATTTGGATTGTATTTTTAATTTAATACCTTAGAAATTCATTTCCTAGACTGTACACTGGCTACTGAATGTTACACCGTTGTAAAACAAACTATTAGATTGGAATTCTTTCATCTTCTTTGGCCAATTTTCGACAATCTTTTCTGAGGTTACAATAATAGTAGCAGTAGAAGAAGAAGCAGTAGAACAACAAGAACAACAACAACAACTACTACTACTATCATTTTATCTTATTCTCTAATATTCTTGTTTGTAGCTACCTTACATTCGCTTGTTGTAACTTCCTTGAATTTGTACCAACGTTTCAAAAGATCTTTCTTTGATTTTCATAGTGCAGGAAATATGTCAGGAGTACTATTGGTTCTTTCTTCTTCTTTATTAGAAAGAAGTTTACCCCTAATTCTTTACCTTATTTTCACTTTAAGTCACTCGCGGCATTAATGCACTTCTTTAATGAGTGTTAAATTGTTACGATGCATGAGGTTCAACAGGGATATACATTTTTACGTTTCTATCTTCCTTCACCTGTAAAACACGATACATATACACGCAATAGATCTAAAAGTAGTTTATTATATGTTTTTGGAATGGTAGCTTAGGAAATGAACAACACAATGTTAAAATCTGACAAGGGCGTTCGAGACAGTACAATCAGAGACAAACTAAAATGCGCAACACCTCAAGTGCTTTGTAAGACCTCATCAAAGATATTGAACAGCATTTTGGAACTGCCATGGCTCAATTTCCTTGCTCTGAAGAAGTGTCTTCTGACTGCAGAATGCAGTTATTTTGATAATTTTGGTATTAGAAATTTAGATGCATGGCCTTCACATTACCATAAGGGTAGAGGGTCATACTCCAAAGGGTCATACTCCTTATCTCAACGAATTCTACGTAATATACCAGAGCATTCGTCTAGTGGGACGGAAGGCCAAGGAATTTCAGCCTGGGTCCGCCAGATTTGAAAATGGTCATGCTTCCGCTCTTTGAAAATGTCAGCACACTTGATCATTCCTGTTCCTGTAAGCGCCTATATATTTGACATACAGAAATTGAATGATATACACGAATATTAAACGAAATGTAAGCTATTTCAATCTGGAACATTAAGTTAATGAATAATGTATGAATACAGTTGGTGAATTAGAGGGAGAAAAGAAATTTCTTTGTTGTAAGACAATGTGACAAACAAAACTGTTTAGTTTAGAACCACTTGATAATACACGCGAACGTTCAGCTTGAAAGGTCAATGCTCGAATGTAGACGACCTCAAGTGCAGGGGGAACCAAGGATATGCGCTTCACAACGTAATTCTGTCGCGTGTGCTGGTGCGACACTATTGGTTGAAATTAAATATTTACCTATACTCTGTGTTAAGAAAGACTTTTGAGGATAACTAATTACGATACCAAAGTAAAGAAGAATTCGAAAGGCCCTCAATAAAATTATTCCTCGCCATTTTCCCATCATTACTACACTTTTACATATTTTTATTACACGCTTTTTAACACGTTTTTATTAACTCGCTTTCTTGTCTGTCTGTCTGTTCAGTGGAAATTTTGCAATCGATTTTTAACTCGCTTCTCATCATCTGATTTCTTTGAAATTTTTGTAAATTTGCTTGCTTCCGATGACAATATAATATTCAATCATTAGATATAAGATAGAATAATCCAGTTAACTGTAATTAATTAAAAAAATAATTGGAAATTATCCTTAAATGCACGCAACGCTGCATCTTTTGTGCGAAGTTTGGGTTGCCTATCTTGCAGGGAGTTTAATATTCATCTATTATACAGAAAAATTAATTAAAAAATGTTAAAAAAAACACGCTTTTTAAAGATGGACTAAAAAGTAAAAAAAAATTGAGTTTATCTTATGAATCAGAAAATAAAAGCGTGGGTGCTCTTGCTTACCTTATCATAAAATCATAATATCTAAGAGCACCCAAGCTTTTATTTTCCGATTCATAAGATTAATTCAATTTGTAATTTTTTAGTTTTTAATCCATCTTTAAAAAGTGTTTTTTTATCCTTTGTTAATTATTTTTTTTATTAGCTTACTCTGTAATCATGTTTCATCTCTGGTATAAATCTTGCAACATTAATTTAACTCATTTCCCGAGGTCCTACAAAAATGAACTTTTGCACAGCGACGAAAGTCGAGTGACAATACAACATTCCATTGTTACTTTCATATATATATTTCAATATATTTCTATGTTTTAAAAACATATTTTAATATTTTTATTACAGACTTCTTTATCCTAAAATAAATACTAACCTGCACCGCGGCTGAGTTTGGCTGGTTGGGATTTGGACCACAAAATATTAGCTGTAGAAAAAGTATGAACGCTGAAGTAACCCCAAAATTAATAAATAAAATAAATTAAAAAAGGATTAAAATTAAAAAGGATTTTTAGAAAACATCCTTTTTTAAGCAAAGAAAAATGAACTAAAAAATAAAAAATAATAAATTTATGAATCGGAAAATAAGAGCGTGGGTGCTCTTGCATACCTTAACATAAAATCATAATTTCTAAGAGCACCCACGCTTTTATTTTCCGATTCATAAATTTATTATTTTTTATTTTTTAGTTCATTTTTCTTTGCTTAAAAAAGCGATTTTTAAAAAAAAAAAAAAACTTTTTTAGTTTAATTTTTAACACGCGGATGGTATTATTTTGATCATACTGAGTTAACCATTTTTGACATATCAAAAATAAACTATGTAGAATGTTTTTAAAGAGAAATGACATAAATATTTTACTTGTATCTTTCGATATTGTAACTTTTAACTTTTGTTTATTTGAATTTCTATTAATGTCCTGAACGAGTTAAAAAGTCTTTAAGAACGGAACTTAGCAGTTTTTGTTAAAGCGGGTTACGAATAGTATTACGATTGTACAAGGTGTTTAATGGACTCCATCTGATTTAAGTTACCTGGACAACACATACAAAAACCATTTAGCGAAACAGAAACCTGAATGTTTACCTTCTGTTTGAATCTTTGTTAATTAAAAGAAGAAAAATGAAGAAGTATCCAGCTTTCACGGTCTATAAAGTGAACAGCCAATCCAAGTATAGCGAATGTGGTCAGTTTGTTATCATCTCTTTACATCAAATTGTGAATATTTTTGCAACTAGAAATAAACGTTTGAACAAGAAGCCGTTATAAAACAAAAACATAAAATAGTAGTGCACCTAAGTATGAGTTTTTAGGTGTAACTGATTTTACAATCAAGGAGAGTTTCATTTTACTGCTAAATCTGTCCTTCAAAAGCTTTTAGGAAATTAATAAAAATTGAATTGCCGAAAATCATGCAGTTAGTAGAGCGGATTCTCTTTTTAAAAGAAACATTTTTTTTTAAAAATGACATTTCTTTAAAAATATAAAATATATTCATACAGATTTTAAGACTTTATAGTTACAAATATACTGTATTAAATACTCGCAAATTTTGAAAATATAACAATAATAGAGTAAAAGTGAACAAATTCCTTATCATTAGGTTGGCTGTGATTCATGTGAGGATGTGAAATAATATTAAATAAAGGCGAAAACAGCAATTAACAAAAAGGTATTACTAACATGAAGAACCATTCTTTTAGAAGCTAATCACGAGGGTTGATTACGATAATTAGTCTTTGTTGTGGACTGATAACCAAAAGGTTCTGAAAAATATGACGTAAATGATTCGTTGTTTCTAATAGGTTTATTGTGTTATTGTATATAGTGAAAACGAGGACTCTAGCTGATAGTGATGCAAGAAAATGGGAAACATTAAAAATGAACTCCCTGGAGGAGGATAGAAAAAACAGCTGAACATAAAAGTATGTAAAGTTGAAGTATTGAAGAAAGTAAAATATAAACAATATTGGGGTCTATAAATTACAGGAAAAGAAGCTGGTTAGGACATTAGTTACGCAATGCTTATACAGGGTGTTTGAAAATGATGGTCATAAATTCCAATCGAAATTACCACAGTTGATTAGTTGAATTGATATTATCGTCCTAAACGAGCTTGTGAGCTTCTAAGAGCAGAGCCAATAGTTTTTGATAAAGTGAGCTTCAAACCACTAAGTTCATTGGACCCTGGCGAGCATTGAACCCGTGATCACGTGCACGGAAAGCAAGCGCGCCAACCTCTCTGCCAACCCGAAGTCGAAACTGTAACCGGGTATTGTATTTGGGCAAAGCTAATAGTTGAGAGAATTACCACAGAAGGGATTCCCCACGCAAGGATTTTATTCTCAACACACCAAAAAATGCCGGTGTTAATTCAACACAATTGTGACTACCACCTTTAGGCTTCAATAGTTAAAGCTGAGGAACCTTATATTACCGCTATGTCCGTCCGCCTTTCTATCTATCTGTCGACAACTACTAGGGCTAAGAAAGTGGTTGAGGTATGATTCAAAAAGTTTCGGCGAAGCTTTTCCAACGACGCATCGTCCAAATCTGATGCTCGCTGCTCAAGCCTGACAGTAGCACATATGCACAGTCTTTTGATTGGGATTCTCCTCACTTGTTTCTGTGCTAATGCAAAACCATCGTATTTAACAGAACATATCTTTCAATCCAGTGATCGTGCGTGTTTGATGCTTCCATTGAGCTGAATCAACACGGAAAACATCATCATTGTGTTGAATTAATACCAGAATCAACACAATTTTTTTGAGTTGAATTCACACACACAGGTGATGGTCAAACTTAGATGAATCAACACTAGCATTTTTGCTGTGAAGTAGCCACTGTGCAGCTGTGCCCTTTAAGTTGCATTCTTCAATCAAACTTTGTTCCAAAGATTTCTTTTTTATACAATTATGATGGTGATTTGCTGAGTCACACATCATTATTCGTCTAGATATTATACCATTCAATTTGTCACGAACCACGCCTCTAATTCCTGAACAACGCACGTTTTCACATCTCTTTAAATGAACTTGTTTTCTTCTTTCAATGTAAGGAATTCACTCTTTAATTTATGACTACCATTTTTTAAAACACGCAGAGTAGCTGAAGGGTATAATTGAGTTATTTTTCATAGATTTGCAAGACAGGCAATTATGGCCTAAGTCAGTCACATGTTTATAGGTTTCAAACGCAAGCATCAAGATGTCAAAAATTCTCAGCGTAATCTAACTCCGTACATTCATAGTGTCTAACAAAACCTCTACATGTTTTTTTCTCTAGAACCTGCCGTTGAATAGGAAGGGTGTAAATCGTAACTAATGAGTGGTCTGACGTGCAGAGTGTAGTAAAAGAATTATTGTTTGCACTCAACCATAGAGCTCTCGTGAGCCGACCGTGGTAGCCTTGTAATATGAGGCGTTAGGCCAGCGACTTCAACACTGTGGGTTCGAATCCCGTCCTGGGCATGGATATTTGTGTATGATTTTTAACTTAGTTCTGAGGGTATGAGTTAAATCAGAGGAAATAAAAGAATATCAGTTGAAGTCAGAGGAGCCAATCAAAGTAGGAAGTATAAGGAAGAAGTTGTCATTAGTTTGGCAATACTTTCTACATGGGCCGAGTCGCTGAAGCATTACTGCAACACTGACAAGCAGCAGTTTGGGAATTGTCGCTTCAGTGTTGTGATTAGAGTATCAGACAGCTGATCTGGGGGGTCGGACTCCATTCCCGGCGGGATGATGTTTTATTTTAAAAAAAGAGAAATAACTATGTGCTTTTTATATATATATATATATATACGCATTTTCAAATTTTCTAAAGTTTACTAATCACTGGTTAGGTTAGCTTAGAAAAGTCAGGTTCGTTGTTTTTTATTTTTTTAACTGACCGTGCGATTCACTCTAGTTCACGGTAACAGTAACAGGTGGCTCTGCCGTCAAATTCTGATGACGACTTCCGCCTAATACTTTCTACTAGGACCGAGTCGTGAAATCAGTAATATATATAACGTGGAAGATCGTTACCTCGCCGGGCCAAAGGTATGCGATTTGTACTTTTTCTGTAGTGAATACGCAAATGTTGCTTTATAATATGTTTTTCACATGTAAAGTGAATGTTAGTGTTTTGTAGTAGTTTGTTTTTCATTCGCATTGTTATTCTTGCTTCACTTATTTTAAATTTGCTAATTTACATAGTTCAGTTGTATGTTCAGATAAAGAACAGAAACAGTTTGAAAATAAGAATAAATAAACGGTTACAGTATTATTATTATTATTCAAAATATAACATGTCGCCAAGCAAGCTAAGAATCTTTCACTTACACCACGAGGGTTTTGTGAAAGAGTACTCACAGTTCTTTGACAAGCGCCCTTCCAGAAGTAGGGAATTGAAAGATAGCGGCTAGAGACTTTGTCTATGGCATTCGCCTGCTTGGACTGAGGAAAACTGAAAATCTCAGTAAGAATGGCCAGCAGTAGGACTCGAACCTGCGTGCCGATTCGAAGTGCGTGACTATAGCCACTAGACTACGGGGACCAAGTGAAATTGGAGGTATGGTTCAAGAGCTAAGAGGAAGAGAACATAGAGGTTATGACGCTCTTTCAAGATGCAATCTCTTCGTTAGCCAAATGTAGCTGAGGGTAAACGAGACAAAGTCGCAGTCAGGGTGGAGCGTCGCCTCCTTCCCAAATTTAAAATTCGGTTCTCTCAATTAAGAGGCGAAGGCGTTTCGGCTGACCCACAATTCTCGGTAGAAGGTTTTGCTGAGTCACTTATCTCGACATTAACATACCGCATCAGAATTGACTTGCGGAAGGTAATGACGTCATTTAGACGACAATGATGAATATTCCAAAATAAGTTGTGTGCTGCCTACCACATCGAAACTTGCAAATCCGCACTGTGTAATAGATCTTTTACATTTGGTTTGTTTGTTTATTCTGACACACATAGAAAGGTCTACAACTTTCTCCGTGCAGGAGAAAGTTAAAATAGAAAAAGGCAGAGAGGAAGAAAGAAAATAAAAACATTGGTTAAATCAACACGGCCTGGAGAGTTTGAGATAGGAATGTTTTTTGGTGTTGATACAGTCAACAGAACCGAGAATCAGTCAGGGTCCAAAATAGATACAGAGCTCTCTTATTAGTTGGGACACTAAAGAATGAGACTTTATGCTTCCTTTAGTCTCTTGACGCTTTTCTTAAAGAAAGAGAAACGTAAATAAATTAGGTGTACAGTAAAGTAAATAGAGTATGCCAGGAGCAAATGGCAATATTCAAAGAGGTGATAGTATGAATTACTCTAGGTCAGAAAGTTCATATGAACATGTCCAAAAATTAGTAGTTCCGAAGCTAGAGGCACGCAAGAATATTACAAATTATGTAATATATCCACAAATAATAAGCGAGGTAAAGTAACTAATCAGTGTTTGTGATTGAGGCAGGGCTACTATGAAGAGATTCGCTGGATGTGCGTCACATTTTGTACTTGTAAGAACTCTCTCTAGATAGTTATGAATCACAGCCCTCTTTTAATCATGACATCTGTTCAAATCCATTCCGTGTCAACACCTACGATTATTAATTTCAAATGCGACTCGTAATTTTTGATTGCTACTTTTTCGGATTCTTCCTAAGCCTAAACTATAACATATCTGAGACACTGCAAGTGACAGGCTCTGGCCACAGGTGCCTATCTAGCCTATAAATATAAGAAATAAAATAGGGGAATGAAGGGTCCACGGAAAGAAACAGTCAAACTTCACTTTTTTACAAAAATTGAGATAACGATGCCATCTAGTAGCTTATTTTAGACTTATTCTGCACATATTCCCACTTGAGAGAAAACGTCACACGTTATCAAGAAGTAAGCGTGTGAAAATTCAATATACAAGGAAAGAAATATTTTATTTAAACTTTATATTTCACTTTTATCCAAATCATTCCAGTTGGAGTTTGACGTTTCTTTCTGTAGACCCTTCAAATGTTATGTTCCCCGAATATCTTTTTCCGTGACTGTATTAATACATTTTTAAAGGACACGGTAAAAATTACCTTTCTTTCTCGACACGGAAAGTACACTACATTATTAAATTTATGGTGGGCGGTAGTAAAAACGTGTGCAATAAACAAATCGCATTAGTAGCCTAACCCATTTTTTGTGGTATGTTCGATGTGTCCGTATTAACGAATTCGGTATGCGATTGGTTTATCAAGGAACCTAACCTCTGCAAACAGTGAGTGTTTAATGCTGTTTATTAGTTATGTTAATCGGCCTAAAGGAAGTCAAATTTTGTTATTAAAAGAGGAACGACGTAAAAATTGTTATAAAACCTATACGTTAATTTTTAGAAAAACTTGAACATTTTCCACAAGGCAAACATACAGTTCGAACAAAAGAACTCACGTACCAAACTATGGTTGTAAAGGTCATCGTGCGGCACCAGATTTTATAAATTACACAGTCTGCTCTAATAAAATCTTTTTTTCTTTTTTGCAATTGAAGAGCAGGTAATTAGCGATTTAGGACAGATAGAACACAAGGAATGAACATTGTGTAACAGAATTTATTTTATTCAAACAGATTTTCTCAAAAGAAAGCAGAAAAAGAAAGATCTTCTGATGAGATATCTCGTTTACTAGTGTTGGACTAACGAAACTGATTTGTGAGTTACAGGTGCTTGTCAGCTTGCAACAAGTTAAAAAAAAATCACACAACTGTTGAAAGTTCTTTAGAAGAGGATAGAGAAGACTTTATATTCTTTTTCTTCTAGTCAAATGAAAGGTCTGCTAGGAATAGGCGCAAAAAAGATTATTTTTAGTTTTTATTTCAATATTTTGGTTTCTGCTTGTATTAATTAATAACATAGCAAAGTATTGTTTTTTTTAAAAAAAAAACGGTTGAACCGGTTCTAGTTTCTAATAACGTGCTGCATATTTGAAAACAAGTTTTGAACACACAAGCAATAAGTTTTTGAACACACAAAAGTTTTGGTATGATTTCAATTTTTTTCATAAATCAATGTTCCGGTTTCTGTAAAACACGGTACAGGTATCTGCTTCTGTTTCTTATTACGTAATATACTCTGAATATAGAAACAGCTTTCGATCTATCAGAAACACAGAAAATGTTAAAATAAATCATCCTGAAGTAGTGTGACAAGTTTCCACGTCCTTGATACCAAGAGGTTGACAGGCTGAGCGTTGGCTTCGCATTTGGAATGTTCTGGGTCCAAATACAGTGGTTGGTCATCCTGACTTAGGATCTTTTCAGGGTTCCCATAGTAACACCAGGCTAAGTACGGGTTGGTACCTTCAAATTAGGCCTGGCCGATATTATTTCCACATTCTCTCCTACTCTATTTTGGCCTATCCAAAGGTCATAATTAAAATTCAATTTACATATTTGACATGAATATACTCCGTCGCGAAACAAAACCAGTTTTTCTTATCTGTATACTAAAGCGATTATCTCCATTAGCAAACCGCGTGCCCCATGTAATTTTTTCCAGCGTTGCCGTACTTCAAGTGCCTCTCTCTGTCCCGCAACCAGATACCTAACACTGCTATTTAGGAAGGTCTGTAAGGGAGTCAAAGGAAGAGAGAAGGATAAGTCCATTCCTGCCATTTCAAATTTGGAAATATATTTTCTCTCTCTTCAGCAGCTGCACAGCGGGCCGGAAATAATGAGTTATGGCTGATGTGCTTTATCCTTTAGATCAAAAATTTCAAGGAAAAGAGTTCCGAAGAAAGACGACAAACTATACTTCTGATATGGCTAAAAAAAAACAAAAAACATTTATACCCGGAAATGTATCTTGTTTGAACGGTTGTAGTCCAGAAATGATAACTTCAAGACTGACCGGACGTTTCTGGCAAAAATCATCTAATATAACTTTCACGAAGGTGAGTTAAAGTGGTGGCACTTTAGTAAGGAGCGGCGTCACAAACTGATGATCCCACCCGCACTCTGTCTCAGAGTGGAGGAGCTAGGCTGATAGGTCTCATACTTTGAAGTTATTGATACATGCTCCAATAGGATACAAGTCACAACTGAAGAAGACCCACGGTTATCATTCTGAGGTAGAAATCTACAGAGTTCTAAAGAAATTACAGATGCCACCACGAAGAGCCTAAGAGGGCAAAATGAAAATAGTTTGTGAGTCTTTCACAAAGAAGAAAGAACAGAGCTAGAACACTTTAAAGAAGACTAATTTATTTTTGTATCGTTCGGTTAAACTATTCGCTACTTTCTTCGTAAGTTATATGTGTAGTCTCTTCACACTTATAATATTTTGTTGATTATAGAAAGGGCAAGATTTAAAGTTTTCTAAATCAAAGAACAGAGAAATATAAATCTACGAAAATAAACCTTACTGAATTAGAAATGTCATTGTATGAATAGAACACACAAAAGAAATCAAAATGAAGTTTCGCAAATACACTTCAATACGTGGGCAGGGAATGGGCTACAACACCCTAAAGAGTCAACATCTTGTGTAAGCGGTCGACGACTTCAAAGAAAGAAAAGGTTTATAATTAGTTTTGCGGCTCTACGCCCACGTAATATTTCATTACCAGATCTACCCCTGATGAAGCAAGGGAAGATATGAAGGAAAAAAACAAAACAGAAACATAAATGCCTCGTTTAAAATTAAATTTCTTAAAATTTAATTCTATGTTCATTGTTGGTGTTGTTGATTAAGGTGATCAGGGTCACATATTCTTTCTCCCTCTTTTTTCGCTCCTTGAACCTCAATGGTTCAATTGATCGACACCGCACAAAATTATGTGAAACCGTCACATCATAAGCTTTCGTATGATAGGTAGGGATGAAGAGTTAGTTTTCGAAAAATAGCCAGATACTCGGAAATAGATTAAGATATTTGGTGTACACTGAACAGTGTATAGATTAACACGTGACTATGAACACCAAACATATAGTGGAACTGGTATTAATACTGGAAATATTGAAAACGCGATATACTTCCAAAAACCCATTTGTTTGCTTGAACGCATACCCATTCAAATAAACAACAAGTAGGGAGAAATTGTTCAGCTATCCAGGGGGGCTACAACAACGACTAGCATGGCAATATAAAGCAAACAGATTTGTATTTTAAACAAACTTTACGGACACATAAGAACCCCCACTTTTAGTGCATGAATCTTATATTTTAAGTGATCATACTTTACTTACAGCACCACGAGACATCAATGATACCACATTTTGAATTTCATTGTAAACATTAATATATTCATATGCACTACGATTCTACCTATAGACACTTTTAAACAACACTATAGTGACTGACAGATGAATAACAAAAGTCTGATTAATGGTTGAAGGTTAACCGAAACATGCGTTAAACCTTCATTTTTTATAACTAAATATTGTAGATTCCGGGTTGGAGTTACTGGTCTCCCACCAAGCGCCTCTCCAGGTGGCGGATAGGGGAATGCCAACCAGATGTGGTGTGCACCGGAAATATTCAGGGGTGGATCAAAACCAGTACTGCTGCCTTGTAGTTAGTAGGAGGGATCTACAAAGGGTAGGGGAAGATAACCCCGAACAAAAATATCATGGTAGAGGGAAGCAGCTTCACCATTACCACACTGAAGCTGAAGATGGATGACATCGGTAAGGCTCAGAGATGGACAGAGGACGACATCTTGAATGTCTGCTTTTACTGTGAGGTGGTTGTAGAGCTGACAACCCTACACAACTAAATGATGGCAACCAAATGATGGTTCATGAATTCTCCTGGAGTAAAATATTCCGAAGGTAAACTAGTCTCTCTTTCGGATCTCCGGGCGGGCACTGTTTCAGGGGGCTCTAAGAACAGGATTAAGAAAGACCTTAGAATAGGAACGTGGAACGTACGAACGTTATACAAAATGGGCACTCTTCAGGTGGCGGTACGCGAGACCGAGAAGTGTGAGCTGGACAGAGAAACGAATAATATATTCCGTCGTGGTTACCGGTGGGAAAGAGACCGTTAGGAAGACCAAGACGATGTCTAATATGAGAAAGGATATTCATGAAGTAGGCGTTTGTGATAAAAACTGGCTTGATCTTGCTCAGAATAGAATCCTATGGAAAACGTTTGTTACTGCGGCAATGAACTTGCGAGTTCCGTAACCCATAGAGTAAGTAAGTAGGTAATTGTAGATTTATATGATTGTATGCAAATGTTCAGCGAGTTCTAAAAACTAATGCTAGGTGACGCTGCTGTTTTCTAACAACTGATCTCTGGCGACCATAGAACGAACGTATTACAAGTCGGTTTTCTTCATAGAACGAAAAATATTTTGTTTTTAATTATAAAGGGCTGATCTGTTCTTGGTTAAAATTTTAAAAGCAGAAAATTTAAGGTTAATGTAAAGCAACGATCTCCCACAAAAGATGGCAGCACTATCTCCGTATATATCTAATGTATTTCTATCGTTGCACGAAATTTCAATGCTGCTCCTACAAATTCAAGCTTAGAGAGTTCAAACTTTCAGGGAAAGTTCATAACCTATTCAAGAGTTCGATCAATGCCGATTTTTGTTTTCATTTTTGTTCATTGTTGAAATTGCCTGATTTTAGTTGTGAATGTCAAAACCTATAACAATGAAACTCTTTCAACAATGAACAAAATAGAAAATTAAAAATCAGCACGGATAGAACTCTTGAATTGGTTATGAACTTTCTTCCCTGAAAGTTTGAATTCTCTAGGCTTGAATTTGTAGGAGCAGCATTGAAATTTCGTGCAATGATAAAAATACACTATACATATACGGAGATAGTGCTGCCATCTTTTGTTGGAGATCGTTTCTTTACATTAACCTTTAAGTTACTGAAAGAAGTTCACTATAAGTAGGGCCCGGATTCTTAAGTTTTAACCTACAGTAGAGTCTCCAACTATTCGGCCTAATGTGACGGAAGGGCAAACCGGACAGGCCGACCATTTTTATACCAAAACCAGCTCTTACTCATTTTTTCTGACATCTTGGTACAGGCCAGTATTTTATAAACATTTGTATGTGCTGTACCATGCGTTTTAATAATTTATTACAGAGAAAGGAATTACAAAAATGAAAATATTTACAGTATTGTACACATTTTAAGATAGATTTTATTAGTTTTTACTCAAAAACTCAAGTACGTATTGTTTTAAAACTAGGTCGGATAGTACAAACACCGGATAGTCGTGAGCCGCATAGTCAAGAGTCTACTGTATTTTATTTCTTATTTGGCAGCATCACTATTGTAACATATATTTTAGTTTCAGTCATTTTTTAAATCAAATGTGTGTATCCTAAACTCGGCTAAAATGAGGTAAGAACCGAGAAGAAAGTTAAATGGAAAATTATCAGAAAAAAAAGTTGACATTAATACGTGAAACTTTTTTGGTTAATAGGAGAAACGTTCACGAATGTGCATTTCTTTTCAACTTTCACTTTTTGTGATTTTCTTGTTTTCTTTGGGCGTGTGGGAGTCTTGCAGAGTTTATTGTGGTAGCCATATGCCGCAAAGCTGGTAATTGCGTGGCGTAATACATTGTCTGAGTTAACAAAATAAAACTATTAATGTTAACACAGCTTAACAATGAAAGCGGCATTGATAAGATATTTAATTGTTGCTGTGGTACAACAAATAACGGTTTAAGATTTAATGTAAGAAAGTCAATGCAGTTCATGTTTAGTACATCTATAAAGAGGATGTTATTTATGAGTGTTGTTCCAAGTTTTTGTTCTGTCTGGTTATATCAAGAAAAGTGTGTTTGCAGTTAAAATGTATTTGCTACTTATTTCATTTTAATGCAAATATTATCAGTTTAATACTTGTATGGTAGAAAATAATTAAAAACTAAAATGGGCTAAACCAACTTTTTATAAACCCTAAAAGGATGTTTATAAAATCCTAAAAGAAACAATCCAGACCCTAACAATGAGGGATGTATCAATTGACAGAGTAACGTTTAACATGAATAAGAATTGGAAATAGCATACAGGTTTCATTTTAGCGAAGTTTCAACCAATATACAGAGAAAAAAACATGTTTTAAAGGGAGAATGGTGTTCAGTGTACACCAGTGTTTAAAAACAGAGCAAAGAAAATCCCTTATTCTAGGTATATGGACTTCCAGGAAGCCAAATGCCAGTAATCCAGTAAGCCATCCACACATTGGGTTTACAGTGTAATAAAGAATGTATTTTTTTAGTACAAGTAGGACAAAATCTCCCTTAGTAATGATAATGTTTTCAGTTATTTATAATACATACATCATTATGCGTATGCGGTCTAAATCTCCTTACACTGATTCCTTGACAAAATTTACTGTTAAAATAATTAAAACGGTGAAGTAGGTCTCTGTCAATTTGATGTATAAAAAGAGAAACACTATTTACGGAAGGTGTATTTACGTTGCATGCCATTTCCAAGACGTTAGGCAGACAGCAGCAGTGGGAGTTGTTGAGAAAGTAGAGAACGACACAGAAGATCCAGAAGCAGAGAACTGTGACAGGGAATTGCGGATGTCATGCTTGCTGCTCTCCTTTTCATTCTTTCGAATAATAAACTATATTACTAAAGAAACAATATTTTATTTATTTATAAAGAGGGAAATTGAACCTGGAGGCGATTTTTAAGGGAGACTACACTTAAGTTGACAGTAAGCACTTATCAGGTATCGACCGTGGTAGAAGCCGGAGTCATTGGTAAATTTTTGGGAAGCCCATAAAATACAATTCACAATTCGAAACCACAAATGAAGACATATGGGCATAGTTAGTAGTAGCTGTTCTTTTTCTTCCTCTCTCTCTCTCTCTGTCACGCACACAAAAGTATGGTTGAACTTCAGTCCTTAACCCCTGTAAATTCATCTCAGAGGACTCTTCCATGATTGTAAATCCGCCAACGCAACTCATGATTTATGAAACAGATTCGCCAGTTGTGGCAGTGGACTTAGATCTTCGTAAGCAACCGCACTGACTTAGTGCTAAAATAGAATGTTATTCATACCGTTAGTCTATTTTTTTTTTCTCAATGTTATTTTCTGGCTGAATAGGTATCTGTGGTATGTAATATGTGAGGGATGATTTCTTTCAGAAAACTCCCTTCCGGGAATACCTGGAAAAGACAGCAACCATTCCGACATTTTGTCCCATGAAACTGTGGAAATCCCCGTTAGGATCTCTCCTGGCGGGACTCGAAACTGCTTGCCTCCCCAGTGTTTAACCATGGTTTGCGACTTATATATTTTATGTATATTGAATTTTTACTAAGGTATCAGGAACTGTAAAGAATGTACAATCAAATTACCTGAGACCAATAGCATATGATGAAGAATCAGATTTAGTGTTGTTACACATGTTTTTTTTTTTTTGTTTTTTTACCGGCTGAGAGCATGGAACAGTCCTAACGTGAGAACCGGATCAATTTCGGGGCTTCGTACGTGTAGTCATAATGCAACATTTATATATACATACATATTTCAAATATATTGTAACTCGTTTAAGCAATCAATATGAAGCTATCGAGTCATTATAGAGACTATCCCCAATCTAGCACTGTATTGTCATAAGTCACCAAGTGTTACAAACCCTATATATAAGTTTCTAAATTTCACTACATCATGTTTGTACATCTTAACATACTCTATTTCTTGGTGAATGTTATACCAAGTTAAGCATGAAAAATATCTACGTTTCTTCAAAAGAATGGTCAAACTTGCCATGTAACCAGGGTATCGAGGGGGTCGAATACCAGCGAAAGAAGTGGTTTGGAATTCACATGAAATCGTAGGTCTCATCCATAGAATTCTCATATCATCATCTGGTAGAAGGCACAATAGTAAAACTGACCACCAGTTCACCCTTCCCTGGAAATTTCGAATCACAAACCTGCCTGAAGCGGGAATGATTGTCATCATAGGTTGTAAACAGTTAATTTACGTTATTTTTAAATTAATATACAACGTACTTCAACTTTACCAGGTTGTGTAATTTTAAGATCAATAATTGATCACATGTATTAACTCGTTTCTCCGTATGTCGTATAAGAAATTGGACACTTGAATCATTTCAAGTTATAAAGGAAAAACTGTCAAACGAATAATGAGTTTGCATTTTCTTCTATTTTTGTTGCAGATAATTTATACCTAACATTAAGTGCAATTGGTTGTGATCTGCAGGACTCTTATTGGGATCTAAGCCAAAGTACCATTACACCACTAACTCTAGTTTTGTGTCAGCTTATTTTTAGGTTATGATGGCTACAATGAAATATGTTTGCCAAACTATTTTAGCAATCGGCAGTTGCACTTCTTCCTGTAATAGCAGGAAGTAGTCTCCACGCCAACCAATAATTTCTTTGTTCTTATTTCCTTCGTTTTTCTTTGTGCTACGTGCCTGCATTGCAACGCAAGAGAGACCATGCAGCGAATTCCAACTCATTTCTTAATCAGAAGCTCGTGTTTCAAGAGTGAGCTATTCTTTTCTTTTTTTTTAAACATTCATAATAAGTTACGTAGTGCTTCCCAAGACCCCTGTTCATCGAAGGTTAGCACAATCACCCTCGGTACGCGTGGTCCCACACTTCATCCAGTTATTTGATCATTAAATGAAGTGGTTCCGACCACGGTTTTAGTTGTTCAAGTATTACGTAAGCATTCAAGGCGGGAAGGGGAATAACCCTATGCTTATTCTTGCTGACAATAAGGTAGAAGGGGACAGAGCTATGTTTTGTTAAGACAAAGATACACACGAGAAAGTGCGCTGCCATGTTCTCGGCAAGTTCCTGCGTTTTTTCGTGAGAATAATTTTGATCTAAAAAATAAAACAATAAAAGATGGTAATATTTCTAAATGATTTAATATATTTTCTTCTACAAACATATTAGCGTAAATTTAAAGATTGAAACAGTGATTTGGACTGAGAAATAACGTTAGAAATTTTATAAGTCCTACGCAAGCAAAAAGGAAGGGGTTTGGACATTTGCTTTTTTAAACCTTAGAATGGAGAAGCAAGTCTAAAATGTGCTTACATAACACTTGAACGTTCACAAACAATATTTAATGGTCCTTTGGGCGATATCGAAGGATCAAAACCTTCTCACGCTGGCCATCCTGACTCTGGTTTAGTCATGGATTTTTTTTTTCTCATCAGGCAAATGTTGCGACTAATCTTCGCTACTATCTTTCTCAGGGTGAAGGAAATAACGTGGGAGGGAATCAGACAGGGTCTTAGTTGAAGGTACCATCCCGGTATTTCCATGGTGTGACTAAGGAAGAAAGCTAAAAAAAAAAACGTCATTCAGGATTGTCAGCCGCTGGTATCGAACCAGAGCCTCTCGAATGTGAAACAAACTTAACATTTTCTGAAATTATCTTATTTTTATTACCAATAAATGTACGAAATGTGTATAGGAAGAGTGCGGAGGTTAGGACTCGCATTATATGACGAATTTTACAGAGTTAAAACAGTAGGATGTCAGTCAGGAGTCTATCCACAATTCCGCTAACAACTAAATTCCTTCCTAGGCTAGAAAATGTAAGTAGCGTATTGATCATTTCTAACTTCGTTGAAAGCGTGTACAAAAATGTGTCAGGAAGCGAAACAAATATATACAAGATGTAATCGGAAATGAACTCTTTTAAGGTAGTACACAAAATACATTTTCCAACCGTGTTGATTATACTCATTTGGCCATTGTTAAACAAGATTGAATTGCTTTTCAAATTAATTTTTATGTGTATATCTTTCAAAAGTGTTTGGTTTTCCACTCGTTTCTGGAATACCTTGAAATCCTCTTATTTGAAAAGATACCTACGTCATCCAATACTGAAAAAAGAAATTAAGTAATTCCTTGAAAGGACATGTCAATCAAAGACTAGTCATTATTTTTAATAAACGTTTGTGTTGTCTGTACTTAACAGTTTATTTTTAATTAATGACAATTTTAATTGTTTGCCTATTATATTATTTTTCTTATTTGTCATGCTATTCGCTGTAACATTCTCTAGTATTTTTCAATAATTATCATTTACTTTTATTTCCTGTTGTAAAAAGTATGAACGTAATAACCTCTTGGGGCTGACAACGGAATAACAATTAAATGACATGTAGTTCATGCGTATTTAGATAAAAGATGATTCACGTCTTCTATGAAGTTTCCAGCATTCTTGTTTAAAAATAAAAATATGTTATAATGTGACACGCAATCGTTTTTCTTTGTTCTCAGGGTGACCTTTGAAGAGTGATACGAAAGCAACAACACTGAATAATTAAAAACATTTTTCGATCGACAAACGGAAAACTTTTATGTGCATGACACTAACAGCTGCGTGTTTGTTCGATTTTTTTAGTGTAAAGAAATCTTTACTCGGGGTATTTGTGCGTAAACTAGAAACCGAAAGAAAGTAACCAAGGAAGAAACTTCTAATTCTAGGTGTACAATGTGGAAATACTAAAAATGTGTATGCCAGAATAGAAAAAAGTAAAATGTTAATTTTAAACTTATATTTTTCCTTAAGCTAGCCGCACACTGAACGAAACAAGTTACAACAGATTTTGGTCTAATAGTCATTTAGTACTATAGTAAACCTATTTTCTGTGCATTCATCACTCCGCTTCGCTTTGCTCAGTTGATGTGCGCAACAGAGCCCTCCATTCAGGTCCGATCTCGACGTAGCCCGATTCTACATCCACATATTTCGATTCAATCCGAGACCGACCAAAATTCGGACCGGGCCGGCCGGAAAACAGGGTAATTGGTTTCGTCACCTACTTTTCTGCCGCATCAAGTGCAGGGCGGACCAATTTTCCATATGGAAATATAGATATAGAACCGGGCCGGGCCGAGATCGGGCTCAAATAGTAGAGTTTTGGTGCGCACTCTGGGTTTAGCATGCCACACTAAACCACGATTAGGCAAAAAATCTGCTTCAATTTTGAGTGTGTGGCTTACTTTATTCTTATATTTTGCTCAATTTCGGATTTACCAAACCGTTCACCAGTTCTATTGGTCAGAGTGTACTGCATAGTAATTTGTACATGGCTACAGAAGACCGTGTGAAAAGAGATGTGTATAAAGAATCACAGGATCTGAAAAAAAGGAACATGAGGAATGGAATATATTTTTTAAGCGACGGCAATGTGAATTTGCACCATGTTGAAAAGCAGGCGGGACTCTTTTTTGGAATACTCTTCTAATACTCCTACAAAAGGTTTGTAAGCTTTTAGAGAGCGAGTTTCTTGTTTATGTTCGATGAACAACCATGCAGGCTTTCTACAAACACTGAGAAATGTTTCGGTCAGTTACAGAAATGGGTTTTATGGAGTAAAGTTTGTGAAAAAATGATGTTCTAGAATATTTTTTTTACAGCCGGGCCTGAGTGTTGATTATTGTTTCTCGTTAAACAGCTATAAGCTTATTCAGCCCCAAAATGGTTTCTCTATGTCTTTTAGTTTAATAGTTACATACTATAGAGCAGCGACTTACGTAACCTTTGTGATACCTGGATAGTTTATACTATAGAAATCTTACCTTAGAGAAGAACAACGTACGACTAACAATGCACTACAGGTACTCACCTGAAACACAAGAAATTATTATAATTATTATTTGCTTACAAGATATTTGCTTTGACAATACTTAAAATGCAACGATAATCATTTTGAAAAGAAATACAGTAAAAATAATTTTAAAAATTTATTTTTCGAAAACAAAGAAAATTATCAAAATATAAATAATCATTTTTTAAAGAAAATATTCACGGCCTTAAGGCACCTCAGGCTCAGGACGGAATAGCGTGGAGAAGAGGTAGTTGGGCAGGGCCTAGTTAGTAAGTACCATCCCGGCATTTGTCTGGTGTGACTGAGGTAAATCCCTAGAAAAACAACCTCAGTTAGGATAGGATGGTCTGTCGCTGGAATCGTTCCCAGGACCTTTCGAATGCTAATCGAGCGCTCTACCAAATGAACTACGCCGCTCGGTATCAATCATCATGTACTTATATGTTAGCACCAGTTATCAACAAGGAAAACATCTCGACCATGATAACAACTTCAGATATTTATTTCAGGATATCTACTTTTGGAGTCAGACAAGTTATTGCTAAATAAATCCCATTGCTATGTGCAACGTGAACAGCAAAATATGAATACGAAATCCTAATACGAACAACAAAAGTTCTCACTTCTTCTTTCTTGAAGCGTTAATGTTCATATCCTCCCACCCCCTCTACTCGCTCATGCGTACATACACACATTTAGAAGCTTAACATATAAGCAAATTAGGATTCACTTTCTATTCGGCTCATGAGCTTAATTTATTTAAAAAATTCAATAACAGAAGAATCCAACGTTCTCTGTCCTCAATGCGTACAAATGCAATAATGGAATGAAAATTTGTATTTCCAGCATCAAAGACGGGGGGAAGGGGAGGGATGTAGAATAAAAGGAAAAGATAAAATGCAAGAGCATGCAAGAAGCATTCGAGATCAAGCCGAGTATTAATATCTTGTGAACAGAACATGGCTCCCTTTTTCTATGGGCGAAGCGACCAGATTGCAGGCGATAAATCAAGCTTCAGGTCTTTCTTTGCCTTGAGACAGAAATCCTCAGACAAGACTCCGGTTATTGTACAGAGCACAAGTTTATGGAAGCATTGGAAGCAGCAGTTCGTGGAAGCAATATTCTTTTTCATTCATATATTTTTTCTCTTCTTCACTTTTCTCCTTTCTGCCAACACACACACAAACATAAAGAGACAAGAGAGTTGGGTTCAGTGGCTTCCTAACATTCCTCAGTCTTGGAGCTTACAAAAGCTTCTCGTCTTGACTCGTTCACTTTGTTCCTTCTGAGATAAAATGTTAAAGCGTAGCAGCGTTGTCGGCTGGAAGAAGCCTTTGATAAATTAACGTTGTCTTTCCGTTTACTTTTCTCTACATAGATTTCCTCGTAGCGTAAGATTAGAAAAAGGGCGTAGGATTTAAAATAGCAGGCTATTTCCCATACAAATGAATCCCCGCTCTCTGTCTTACACACACACTCATATATA
>JAGDQP010002795.1:77554-100403 GCA_022664845.1 Lepisma saccharinum
AATCCACTACTGGATGAGGCCTTTCCCCGGAGGGAGGAGTTGGTCTACTGCTCCCACGTTGACCAGACGGGTTGGGAGAGGAGAGCCGAAGCTCTCACTCTGATCGCCGCTGTCTTTTATCCACACTAGCTCCCCAATTGTCCTCACGATGCTGGGTCAACACCGAAATTTTTTAGCCCCACCGGGAATCGAACCCGGGACAACTCGCACTGAAGTCGAGTGTGCTACCGACTAGGCTATATATATATAGGGAGAGAGAGAGAGAGAGATTAGTGTTCCCGATGGGTAACTAGTAACGCTTGAAGCCTTGTAATGAAAAGGTCCCGGCTTCAATACCCGGTGGCGATACATGTGGTATACCACTATCGGTTAACTCTACCCAGGGACCTTGGGGTCATAGACCTGCCTGCCGACAATATGACGGTGTTGAAAAAGTCTCGACCAACATGTGAAAGTCGTGGAAGCAATATTCTTTTGTCGTGAAAGTCTCTGTAACTGGAAAGTATTTTATTTTATTTATAGTTTGCAAAACCAAATTAGAAATGAATAGTGTGTAAATATTTTTGTTCACGTCATTGACGGAACTATGTCAACGAAACGTGTGGAATGTTCAGGTGTTAAATCCCGTGCCACAATGAAGTCCCTGTTCCTGCAGAAGAAAACTCCAAATGAAATCCGTAAGCCTATGATACTGTACAAACATTGAGTGACAAGTGCCCAACATGTTCACTATAAAGAAGCAGTGTTTCAGCTTTCAGCATGGAGATTTTGAGACCGAAGTGCAGTAATATCCGGGGGAACTTCAACAGAGTTAACTGTTAATCGTTTCTATGACCTAACTTTGGCAAGTGGGTGAATATCACAGTATTATGAACACATCCCGTCGGGAATAAGCACCAACATTTACAACAAAGTGGTCCACGTTGGCGTTGAAGGACTTTTGGGTTCATGTGGCCAGCGAGATCTATTCCGTATTATTGTCACTAACGGGGAAGTGACAATCAAAACCATAGCTAAGTCAATACTCATCAAGTAATAAAGCCTTAAACTTTAGGAAAGGACTCATAAAAATGTTTATTCATGATAAGCCAGCGATCCTAAGCTGCTCTAGCACAGACGACCCAGGAGAGACCCACAGCTAGCGGCACCACGTCAGAAGACTCAGGATTGGTGAACATCGCATCTGAACTGTGAAGGACTGGCAATGGTTACAGTATCCAATGAGCCTTGTTAACATTTGCTCAAGGCTCATGAATGGGTTCCGATGCGGCATAAATTTTATATAATTAAAGATCCAACATGTCAAGAAGACGTCGTGTAGGCTGGCGGTGGCTTTATACCTGTATTGTGTATTTAACTGGAATGTAATAGAATTCTCGCTTAGTGCCCTTTCTTGGAGACCATCTACGGACTTCATGTAACAAAGAGATAATGTAGCATTCAAGGAAAACAATGTGACGTATCGTCAGCTCATGGATATTCATAATGGTTGAAAGAGTACTTAGTTAACTTAGCACCATCAAATAAGCACCCAAATTTCTGAGTATGATCTTCGCAGTGCACCTGTGGGACGCCATGAAGAGGTTCCACAGGAGCTCTGGATCTGTCACTTTTCTATGCAACAAAAGAATGGAATGCTATGCAATATGTGTAGGTAAATATATATGAGTTAAGTAGTTTCGTGAACTTACAGTCTTTATACCTCGACGAGCAAGTCCCCCGCTTAGTTTTAATTGTACTGTTTCAGGTTAAGCGCTAAGACCATTCCATACCAGCCACGCCTTCAACAAGCAACTTTGATATTTAAGCTGGAAGCGTTCTTCCTTACACCAGTATACTATGATGGACAGCTAATTTTCATTAATATAAAATTCAAATAATTAAGATTATGTCAACAAATCAGATGGAGTTGAGTCTTTCTAAATAATCCTCTTCAGCCTAAATCTTAACGTAGATTTTAATTTCGCACATAGGAAGTTTCGTTGTTTCGAAAGCAGAGCTCCAGGGCGGGAAAAATTGGACAAGTTTTCCGCAAGAATTCATATTGTGCCTTCTACATGCGTATCGCTAATAAGTATCCTGTCTAAACTAACGCAAAACTTCGTTCATAAACAGTAACTTTCATTCACTTGAAACCTTTCATTCAATATGTCAGAGAATGTCAATAAAGAAAGCCAAAACTCAATGAATCATGCCATCACCAACCATAAACCATTTTCTTGCATGACTGAATTTCATGTTCTTTCACATTATGTTAATGGTGTTTCCATTTTCTTCTGTCTATATTTAGCACCATCTCCTTTCTTCCCATACTAAAGAAATGAGCACACAAAGTTCCGCTTTTCTTCATACCATATTCTTCCATTGAGATAAATTCCTAAACAGATTATATAGAGGTATTATTTTGAAATAAATACCCAAATAAAATCGTTTCTGTGGGATAATACGTATGAATAAAATTGACAATTTCTTCCACTCGTTCTCAGATATAAAAATTGAAGAAGAAAAAAGAAACACATTCACAGCTACCAGGATCTAATAAGGAAGAAGGCCTCAGAAAGGTAGAAAGTGATGATCGATCTTTATTAGTGTTGTATATTATAATGTAACTGTGCGTACAATGTATATATTTAGCAGACACTCATCCTATTAATGACCCACACTTGTTCACAAATTTCTCGAACTGTTGTAAATTATGTTCGAAAAATAGGATTTTATGAACAGTGAGTTGATAATAAGTTTGTGACGGTTATATATTATAGATAGAGTATTCCAATTATTTAAAAACATTCTGGTTGACATAGAGCATATATTTTCTAAACCTTCCATGTTTTCATCTCTACTGAGAGTCGCGGTGAGATACCCTATGTGGTGAATGTATTTCAATAATTTATACATGCAGAAAAGTTTAGTCTTTAATAAATATAAACTCACAAGATACACAAACAGCCTAGAATAAAACGTCTACTTTAGAAAACGTAAACAAAAGACATATGTTCTGGTAACATGTTGAACTATTATCAAATTGGCTCTAACAAATTGTGACAAGATCGCATCACAAAATTTTATCCTTACAAAATCCGGTCGCATCACAACATTTTATCCTTGCAAGATCCGGTAGAGTCAACCTAAGAATTGATGCTAGCTGACTATGGTATGTGTCATGACTGTTCTTGGTGACGTACGCCCTAATTTATGTTCCTATGTCATGAAAGATTGACTGTATTGTCTTCATTCCATCAGATGCAATCGTGTTAGTGTTTCATGTGTAAATGCACTTCAAAATTCAATAATGAGCACTACCTTGTGCGATTGTCTCTTTCATTTCAATTTCAAAGTTCTGTCTTATTAATTATATAAAAGTTTCATAATGAAGAGAGAATGCGGGTAGGAGAAAAGCTAAAGTAAAATGAAGAGGAAACATAACGAAAAATTCTGAATTGAATAATGAAGACATGTTGAAAGGAAAATATAAGAGAATTGAAAATATTAAGCCCGTTTTACACTATGCATTTTTGGTGTAATTTAGCACGTGCAATGAAGTATGCAAAAAAAAATCCACTGCACGGTTCCTTGTGCGTGTTTTATTCTGTTTCGTGATACGTAGTGCTATTTTCAGACGATATAGCATGGAATTCCTCTGCAAGTTTCTTCAAAGCGTCCATCTGGTATCAAACTAAACCAAAATGTTTGTTCTTCACGGCTACTGGTTGTAAAAATGTGACGTGAGCTAACAAGGTGAACAGACCCAAGATTGGCCAAGAATATAGCAATGCTCGCTTTCTGTGCATGAATTCACGGGTCCAAGTCCCATGGGAGTCAATTTAATAGAGTGGTTGGGAATCCACTTTACAAATAAATTGTAGGTTTCGTTCTCACAAGCCCACCAGTTGGTTTAGAACGTTATTAACAATTCAATCAATCATACAAGGAAGTGTTCCTCTACAACTGAATTACAAGCGGCATAGTGTACGACACGCTTAAAATTATAGCCATTTTACATGCAATTTTAAATGCAAGATTGCACACAATTTTCAGCTGCACAAATTAGTGCTTAAAGAATTGCATATTTTAAAATCGGATTCAAACATGGAAAGACTTGTGTGGCAAGTAAGAATGAATTCAAGCGCATGTGACTATGGGAAATGCACTGATGATGATAAAGTCAATGTTTCTTCAATCACATCTCGTATGAAGATATTTATAAGTACAATCGTATTTTTTGTGAAATAAATAAATATGGATTCCGATCTGTATTCAATATTAATTTTGTTCGTGCAATCTTCTGAGATGAAGTCTCTTAAAGATAAACAAACACATCACTTTGTGATATCGAGATACTCCGCTCAGCAAAGCAGTTATCCTTAAATTAATTAAACTTTGAAGGAAACCCACTGAGAAATTCTATTTAGCTATTATTGGATAGCCTGGCGTTTGTTTACGTCTAGAAGAGCTTTTCTTTTTCGTCTTTTATTTTCTTTAGTAAAGCATGTTTTCCCTTGAGATTAGTCTTGTTGTACTTCGAGATATCCGAATGAAACTTTGTTGGAAAGGTTAGTAATTAACAGAGCGATATCTTCAAATCTGCTGTAAAGAAAGATTCAATGTAAAATATCAAAATGTGTATTGTTTATTAAAATATGGTATTTGAAAGAATTAAAACAGTTAATAGCTTATTCGCCTTTTTATTAGTTCGTTGATAATTATTGGAGTTTCAGATTATGGAATCCGATATTATGTGCATTTATATCGAATACTGAAAGGAATAGAATATCCATTGAATGAAAATAATTAGCTTTATGGAAGATGACGGTGACTAATTTTGAGTAAGAAATAATATTGTGTTTAAAGGAAATGTGAATGATACACCTATTTTATGGTACGACTAAAAATATATGTGGGACAGATTTTAGCTAGCTACTTTTAGGATAAGGAAGCAAATATTAGAGAATCAAGAATAACATAATTAAAAGACAAATCACGGAAAAGATTATGCTTAACTCGGAGTGAAATTATTGTACACACTGCATCCGAAAGAGATCACTTATAGAAAAATAACTATAAAAAACAATTATGTTCATGATTATTTTTACTTAGTTACAATTATATGAAAATCTTGTTCTGTTCTATAATTCTAAGTTCAAATATTTTTAAACACTTTTAAGAACATTCGTAGAATCATTTAGATATATTCGTTAAATTATTATTACCTGCATTGGATTCGTACAAAAAGGTTCTTCCTCAATAGCTGAATACATTATATTGTCACTTGTAACCATACTTCCATTCTCTCGAACCTTCCACATATCCTTTATTTGATGAAACTACTTTTATGTTCAGCTTAAAGTTCGCATACTCTAAACGGTGCATGAATATCTTTCAGTTTTTACTTTCAAACTTGCACCAAACATTTCAAAAACACAGTGAGAATTTTCTGCATAATATACACTAAACTTTAAAAGCGTCCACCTCTATGGAAGCCATATACTTGATTCTTCATATAAATTGTATTTATAGTTTTGGACATTTGTACGTTGCTAGCTATTTAGTTAATACTCCAAACAATATTTCTTTTACATCATTGTTATGAGGCAACTGCAATGTTCTTACAGCGTAACGATTAATTAATTTACATTTTGTGAGTAACACAAGCAACTATAGCGTAATCTAACTCACAAGACTGCCTCATCGAGAACTCTTATTGTGAAAAGAAAGAGAAAGTTAGGAACCAGATCAATTTAGTTACCATCCTGGCATTGTCCTCATGAAACTACAGAAAACTCTATAAAACCTAAGTCAGGACAGACGGCCAGCATCAGTGTCCCTCCAAAATTTTTTTTATAACCACACTATAAAAACAATCTGTCGGTTTTGCAGTAAAATTATTAGTAGCACGAGCACCGGTGAATCGATTAATATCACGGCGAATTGACGATAATCGTAGTGAATTGACTGAAATCACAGTAAGTTGACTAAAATCACGGTGAATTGACTAAAATCACGATGAGTTGCTTAAATTCATGCGAACTGACAAAAATCACGGTGAATTAACTACAATTATGGCGCACTCAATAAAATCTCGATGAATTCACCGTTAAATCAACGACAATAAACGCCATCAAAATAATTCAACAGTGACGCAGAAGCTGATTTTACGATAATATCATTGGCAACCGTACTATAAGTTATTTGGCCCTAAAACCAGTGGATTTATTATTATCCATCAAGGTTGGACATCGTATGCAATATTCTACGTATCCATAAACTATAAAATTTTAACAAAATTTTTATTGTTAGAAATATTTGGATACTGACTATAGGTCTATGTACGAATTGACTTACATTCCAATGAATGCGAATTACAAACACTAAGTGATTTTCAAGTCATTGACAAGGTTTCTCCTTGCAATTTGATTTTGCTATAACGTCAACTATTCTACAGTCATGGGGAACAGAAAATGAATTAATGGCAATAAAAAAAAACATTATTTGCTTGATAGAATGGAAGCGTATAAGAAGAAAAACGAAGACCATGTTCAGTACAATTAAGTCGTGTTTGTTTGAATTTTATGCAATGCTTGTTTATATAGTCGCCTTGCTTTTTCTGTATTTCGAGGCATGTGTACGTGGGCATTGGGCCAAGCGAGTAATGCTGTAGTGGTTTTAAGAAGGAAGGAACTGGGCTAATTTCAGGTTAACGTCAGTCGTCGCTCGTAAAAAAAGCGAAAAAGAAAAGGCAGGGGGGGAAAAGTCTTCTTCCAACTACGGAAGCGACATGATTGCCACCGGAATTAGTTATAAATATGGCTCCACAAGTCTTGTGCAGAAATGTCTGCAATTGGCGCTGCATAACTACGTCAAGTACCGTTTATTATTGAAAAATGCTGAAAGGAAACCTTAAATTATTTATCGTTTATATTTCTTTGCTTATTTTCAACCTTTCAAGCTACGTTAACATGACGTATTTACCAGACGGAAGGAGACTTGTTGTCTACACTAACCGTATGTTACCATTAGCGATGTTATTGCTAGTTTTGACAATGAGAACCTATACAGTACAGAGAAAACTAATTTATGTGTATTGACTACAGAAACATCAAGGCCACCTAGATAATAAGGCCTAACCACTCAAGAATGACGTCACCCACAGAAGGCTATGCAGGTCGGTATCTTCGGTACATATTCTTTGCAATTAAATGATAATATATTATCAAACCGAGGACATACAGTGTAAATTCTTGCACATAATGCATGTACACTGTCAAAATTAATACACTTATCTGACACTTTTCGTACACAACCTTCCTCAAATTATATTACGTTTTATGTGCACGAGAAGTATTTAGCATTGACTGTCTTTCTGAAGGAGTATTTTGAACGCAGTTTACACAGTTAAACTTGCACGATTACCTTTTAACATTTCTTGCAATTGCACATGTTGTTCACAATATGTCCTGCAAAACTGCGGATAACTCATTTTTCCCTTCTTGCTATGCTTCTCTAACCGAGTTGGTTAAAGCAAATAGGCTATTACTGAAGTAACTGATTTCTATTTCAACTCCCGTTATTTTATTAAATTTTGTGCTGGGATTCTTGATACACTTTAATGTACAAAAAAGCAATTAGTGATCAAAAGTGAGAAAGTATACCCCAATGTCATAAAGTGCACTTATTCCACATTTTAAGTGCATCTTTTCACACCCAAATGAGTCAATTCTCAACGAGTTCTGTGTACTTAAATGTACAGAGATGTAAACAAAGATTGTATTAATAAGGTCTTTGGTAGCCTTGGAAAAAAAATAAAATGCTGGTGGAGTCAGGGAAAGAACCCGGCTTATCTCGGTGATAGGCTAATACCTTAACCAACTGAGCACCAGAGAACACACTAAATCCCGCAATTTTCTTGCTACATATTGAAGAATTTGGATACCAAAGGATTCTGATGTTTTCAGAGCAAGTTGAAAACAAAATGATTACAAGAACTGTATAAAAAGTAATCTGGAAGAAAAGAAATGACCAACATTCCTCTTCAGAAAGATACGAGAAATTCCTGCCACGTTTTGTACACATGATAATAGTGTACTTCTTGTGGATGAAACTAAGATAATTTCCGAGCCAATATGTGCAAAAAGTGTATAAGAAGTTGTTTTCTAGTGCATAAGTGATCAACAATGTACTCATTTGAGGTAGGTTAAAGCAACTTTTGATACGGTACAGTCTAGTACAGTCAAAATATCAGAGACGCAAGCTCTTATTGTTAAATACTTTTGTATTTTCTTCTGGCGTAATTGTTTCTTCTCTTCAAGTTACTGGTAAATTATTTGTGATTCGTTAAAGTGGTTCAGTTGAGCACAAATGTACCAGAACGGGAGACTAATAACAGAGATTGAATTTCGTGAGATCTGAACGAAAGGAACAATGAAGTCGAGAGCGAATTACAAAAGCCTATATTATGGGTGAATTACAAAAGTCTATATTGAAGAATAAGTTATTTTTATATGATATGTTTCTTCTATGGTAGTACCAAACAGTCCACATAGGGCACACATTTCTGTACCTCTTGTATCAGATAAGAAAATATAATTATCGCATAAATTATAACCTAATTCTTTAGTTTTGAGAACATGTATATTGCTTCACGTTGCACTTCAAGTACATAAGATAGTAAATACAGATTATTCACCACTATCTACTACTTCAATTCTCACAATTTTTAATAAAATCTTAAACAGAACATGCTAACATGCTAATGCTGTTAGGCGAACTGGAACCCAACTGTTGAAGTTCTTACTTCACCTTAGTACCCACAAAAATAATCCACAAAACCTATCTAAAAGGGAATAAAGAAATAAATTATGGGGAAAATACAAAGTAATTTATAAGTCATCATCTATTCATAAGAAGCAAGAAAATTATTTTGATACAGCTCTCATTTATATATCTTCGTATTAATCAGATTACCCAAACAATTGTGCAAATGCGTATGATATTTAAATGTATTTTTAGTACGTAGAACGAGATAAATATGTTGGACTGGGATCTGAATGTGAAAGTATAATGTGTGATATTGTAAATTATGTGCTGTGGTGGGTAAGGGAGATAGTAAGTTACAAGATGGGAATTGTTCTAGGATCACCGTTGTAAGATCATGATTAACAACACAATTTGTCTATGTAAGAATAATACAAAGCGTGTACCATAATTTCTTTATATCTCAACATCTGTAAAGTAGACGAAAAAGTGTTTATAATGTAATAATAAAATGTTTGCTTGTAGGTTGTTAAAATTAAGTAAAATAGAAGTATCGCCAAGTGTTCTGTCAATTAAAAGGAGTAGTTTGAGATTCCGTGCGTTCTAGAACATAGTATCAAACAGAATAATTCAGGGACTGGTTAACTGGTGCAAAGAATTTCAAACGCACCAAGTGTAGGAGGAGTACCTGGTGAGGAAAAAGCCATCAAACATTATGCTGAGAGTAAGAAACGCATGAAGCAGTAGGAGGAGACTCAAGAATTTGCTCTTCCTTGATGACACATCTACAATGCTGTTGACGACTTTCGCCATCATTAAAGAGACTCCGCTCCACTCTAGTGTTCGTGTTCAAGTGAGGATATGCAAAACGTAAAGTTCCAATCATTTGTTATGCCACTGCGTTGTTAAGAGGTTTTCCTCTTAAAGATAATATGTTAGTTTCTCTCTCTCTCTTCGATGTTTTTTTTTTCATTAGAAATCATCTTGAGAAGTATTTAGACCACTTTCAGCATGTAAACATACTAACAAATACCTTAAGAATGGCAAGACAGATATTATAATAATCTGATTCAAATGTTGGGGAGAACTTTTAGTTGATTTTTAAGTCGTGATTTGCGCCCTAATCCAAGTTTAAAAGCATCTAAGGATGCTTCTGATCTATCTGCATATTTGTCTTTCCTTTTCTGCGGAATTTACGGCAACAGACTTAATATCTTACCTTGTTTTATATAGCTTCATATATCTTCATATCGTAGTTTTCACAAGGTTCGAACTCGTGACCGTTCACTCTAACCGTTCTGAGATTTTTCCTGGCTTTCTCTCATTCATTTAAAGCCAATGCTGGGATATTACCTTGAATTTAGCGTTCTTGTTCCGCCTTTTTACCTTATCGAGAAAGATTTTCTATTGGCTAATTTGAAGAAATTAAATTAATCGGCAATATTGCACCTAAGTCGTTCTACTACAATCAACTAAGCTATCTAGAACCTACCAAATACTGGAAACAAAGTTCGTATCTTTTAGTTGTGAAATGCTTTAAAAGTCTTCTACAAACTACGAAAATAAATTTCAGATAAGTTTCTGTAATATGTAAACATCTGCTTTCAAATACTGAGAATATAGGAACTAAATAAAAGTTGTCAATTCGGAATGCTTTCTAATAACAGATAAGAAAATAATACGATTGTTATCTGAAGAAAACAGAAAATCATGACGTATTTGACATCCGCTTCTCACAGTGTGACAGGTTCGGTACACCCATATCATATTCTCACTTTTAATGGCATTCCAATAGTATTAAAGTCTTGCCTGATTAGCTCTCTCTAGCGTGTTTAAGTTGATCGAAACGTGTACTCACATCTCCTTCTTAATGTGAGAGAAAGTTGCTAAAGTTCAAAGTAATTAGTAGGGAACACTTTTAGATTAATGAGAAAATACCAGGCAGCACCGTGATTACTGGAGTTGGGCCTCTTTTTCATTGTATTGTTTAAAGAAGAAAGAGACATTCAAAATGACCTTTCATTTTTTCTGATAATCAAAGACTTTACTCTTTGTTGTTCTTTCTCCTGTTTTTTGAGTGGAAACCGGAATTTAGCTGGAAGTTGTCAGTGCACCAGTCACTAGATCACTATGCTTTCGCTACTTAACAACCTTCTAATTAAGGAAGTTGAATATATTGATTATCAGGCACGTTTGCAGACTTCACTGAGTTTTAGTTGCGTAGGAATTCGTTGTATGATTGTTTCAGTAAAACTTTTGCTAAGCTTTTATTTTTTATATGGGCCAGTCTAGTAACTGTTGACTCGGCCCGTCACATTCTAGTTAAAATCTACATCCATGTCCCTGCCGGGACTCAAACCCGGAACCTTCGAGTCGTTGGCCTAACGTCTTAGACCGTACGGCTACCCTGCCTGCGGTTGTTTTAATAATCTTTATCTCAATTATTTATTTCTTCAATGATATAATTTTAATATTTGGCTTTAAAACTAAACTAAAATAAACTGGCTGGCGCGATAGCCTCTTAATGACTCTCTGGTCTGACAGATAGCTGTATTACGTTCGATTAGAATGTAATGTGGTCAGAGTAACGTCTCTTCGTAGCCGTGATTTCTGGCTTTCACGGCCACAGTCCTCTATTTATTTTATTCAAGTAGCTCCCCAATTGTCCTTATGATGCTGGGTCAACACCGAAATTTTGTGCCTTCACCGGGAATAGAACCTGGGACCGCTCGCATCGAAGTCGAGCGCGCTACTATTAGGGTGTACCTTAAATTCGCATAAAATGTGAGAATTCTCCAAATTAGTTTACCTAGGGTTATCATATTTTAAAACCTAAAATTGCTGACACCGTTCCCTTCACTAACGTATTCAAGTACCATTTGTGTCACTTTGTAGATCTTGCATATTTCTCACTAGAATTATTATTTTTTTTAATGTCTGGTTTTCAGGAAAGATTATGTCATGTGTTTGTGTGTGTGCATATGTTAATCCTGTTCTTTGGTTTCTGCATCGTGTGCACACCGAGGCCAGAATATACTAAAATAAGAAATTTTCACTTTCTATATATTCTGTATTTTGGTGCCCCTTATGTTTGGATTTTTTTTTTTTTTGCATCTCTTAATTTGGGGTGCATCTTACATTCGATTGCGCCTTATATTAGGAAATATACGGTATCTAACTGGAACAGTGATTTCGCCAGATCCCGCCCCCTAAATCCATGAGAGCACCCGTCCAGGTTTCAAAGGTTTTGGTCAAAAATCCGTAGAAACCATGCGAAACTGCACTTGCACCATTCTAATTTTGACTTTACACCCCTAACTGAAAATCCTGCCAGAATCCCTGAACTGGAATAAAGTTACTACACTGGTGCCCTCATTCTGCTCTGAGTTGTCTATCAGAGGATACTGCCCAAGGGACATCATTCAATATCCAGACACCACAAGACGCTTGGATTTGCACGAGCGAATATGCAGTCTTTAGTAAATTTAAATAAATAAAGTTCCTAATTATCGTTTTGCTACGCGGACATTTGGGACTTTTTCAAGATGAACTTCTGTTTTTTTAAAAGTAACTTTTCAAAATAATGAAATTGTACGACCTAAATTTGATTAATTGAATTTCTGGGTTACACTGTCATTTTGTACCTATGTTGGTGTCGTATCTAGGGTTTTTAAGATACAAAGTGAATCGATAATCAAGTATTTTAGGCACAAATCGAAATTCTCTGCTAAAGCTATAGAGAAAAACATTGAAAACGAAATCAACATGGGTAATTATAGATTGCTTCTTGTTAGTTTTGGATTTTAATACATTATGAAAGATTTTACTTTCATTAATTCTATGAATACTAGGGTAAATAAAAAATTAAAGGTAAATTTGAAGTTAAGTGTTACCTGAAATGGAGAAAATCTGATGCAACGTAATACACTGTCATTGGCTGATGAATACTTCGGAAGTACCTTGGGCAACTCTTAGACGTTAGTGAAAGTGGCCATCTCGAATTTGAATTTCAACTGTATTTATGGCCTTTTAGGTATCTAAAGCTTGGGCCGGTATTTATGAGGGGAAGGATTCTGGAAATTGTCGGTTAAGGCCTATGTTAAAGGTGCCATCCCCGTATTGGCCTAGTGAGACTGAGGAAAAACTCTGAAAAAAGCTCAGTCGGGATGGACGGCCGCTGAGATCGAACCCACGATCTCCCAAATGCTACGCTAACGCTCTACCACTGAGCTACGGCGGTTCGGTTACAATCTCGAGGACAGAAACCTGAATGCTACCTTGTGGGATTTTACATATCACAACAAAGATGATGTTTCAGTACGGATATGCACACACGAAGAGCCAACGAAATATCTATGAGTGGGTAGAAAAGTTTAAATTCATGAGGACTATGTAGAAAAGTGATGTTTATTTCCTCACAGCTATTTGTATTAAAGTGTTAAATGGATATTACATTTACCTTTTGATTCATTCTTGTATATAAAAGAGAAAGTGGTCGAATCTGCATCTTCAAAATGCAAATGCACACCATTGGATAGTCTCCACTAAACTGTGCAAGGTTTTAAAATTTTGGTAGGTAACGAGAATATAACTGAAATTCGCACCTACTCCAACTAACCTTGGTTGTGAGGTTGATAGAGAAGATTTTTTTCTTCAATGTTTCAGACATAGTCAACTGTTCATTTTAATTACCGTTTTCATTGAAACGAGGCTGAATTATTGAATACATATTCACGTATTGAGTGAGGATGGTTGGATTCCAAAGAAACTATTGACAATTTGACAGATGACATTAGTCAAGATTTTAGACAAATTAAGGTTTCAAGCTAATTATCGTTTCCATGAAAACGAGACTCTATTATTAAACACATATCTCTATATCACATGAGAACAGTTAAGCCACACCGAGAAGCTGTAACTAAGATGCTAGAGCATTGGCTTGCATTAAGGTTCTGTGTTTAAATCAAATGTCCAGCATCTTAACTGAAGGTTTTTCAGAATTTTCCTTCAGTCACTCGAGGATAATGTCAGTTCAAACAAGACCCTGGACAATTTCGACTGTTTTTTCCTTTATCAGTGATTCTGCCAGATTCCTTTATGGGGGTGTCATCCCTCAAAATTCTCGAGCAAATATCCCCAACTTAATTTTTTTACGGTTAAAAATCGATAGAAATAGTGTAAAACTCCACTTATACCATCGCAATTATGACTTTACACACTCCAAACTGAAAATGCTGGCGGTATCCTTGTCGCCTATCGTATACCGGCATGAGCTAAGCATGTCTAAAGACAAAAAAATGTAACTAAATTCTACAATTGAACTAATTTCAACCAAACGGGTATAACAATAGAGGGTTTAAGCATATAAAAGTAGAAGTAATAGTTGGTTGGAGGAGTAGAAATAATTTTTAAAAATACATAATTTTTAATAACTTTCTACTTCTGTTCTGGGAAATTGAATTGTCCATAACTGAAATGCTAATTGTTACGTGATATAACGTAACTCACTAAAAATATATAAAATTCATTCTCTGAAATATTTCTTTCTTTTACTAATTTCGAACAAAATTGATTTGAAAAGAAAAAAATAGTGGAAGATACAGAAACAGAAAAGACAGATAAATTAAATCTTGCGATGTTACATCTGGAATACGAAATGATCCTATTATACTTTGTAGGAAACACATCGACATATGTTTCCAATTTAAAAGCCATTACGTCAGGATACGATGTCAGTTAAATATAACATGAGACCGGAAAAGATATCCACGTTTCTTTTAAACAAAACGTTAGGATTCGAAGCACGTAGCGAACTGTTCGTTTAAATTTTATCCTTATAGGTCAACGAACCTTCTCCATATGAAATGAATAGTTTTTTAAACACAGTTCTAGATTCAGTTTCTGACTTCTATGACCACATATCGAACATTATTTTGTTTTTCTCCATGATACTAGATATAAATTGTAATTCTGATGCTGCGGATTTTTCCTGTCTTAAATATGTTGTTAATATATATGAGCAAACCAACGAACATAACAATAAAAGTATTTTATTGTTAAAACAATAGTTTTTCTGTGGAATAAAAATGAAATGTATAATGAAAGCTTGTGCTCAGGTATTCATAGTACTATACGTTTGTTCAATGTGCTATTGCCCTTTGTCTTGTATGCGAATTCGTACGCTGAAATTTGGTGTTGACAGATGTTCTCACGCCCAGAAATAGCTGCTGTATTCTTGCACATAAAAACACACACACACACACACAAGAAAAAGAGAGAGAGAATTCAAATCACACACACAGAGATCTTTTTTTTCGTTTTTTTTATTTGTTTGCCTTTTTCTCATTCACATAATCTTATAATTTATTTTCTTTCTCAATGACCTTTATAAGAAGATTTTATCTCAAGATAAATGAGAAAGAGGTAGATGAAATATTCTCATATTTAAGAGGTGACGATTTTAGAAAACCGCATACACACACACACTATATGCCCATATATATATATTAGGTGTGAATTAACTTTAAATATTAAGTTAAACTTTATTTTTAGACTAGTCACAGGATGAGTCTCAGATGCCTAAAGGCCTTAAATTCAATTCAATTCAGTTCTCGGTTCGTCTGTGAAGAACGGCTGTTGTTATTACTGTCCTGAAACAATGGATTTCCACTGTGGAGAAACAATGTGCTATGAGAAAGTTTTTATCCTTCTCCCGTCATTTCCTTTCCCACCTAGTGATATTAAAGACACGGATGTTTATTCTAGGGGAAAATTCCCAAAATAGGTTTTCTTGTGGGTATTTATATTTTTTTCGTCTAAATATTGTGTTTCTTTCTTCATGGTTAATATGATACTTATTTGCATCATCAGTAAAATATATAAACTAATTACTTTGTTACTGTCCAAATTTAAATAATTATAGTAATTTGGAACAGAAATTCAAGTTCCAAACTTAAGTTACAAGCCACCGTTGCTTTCTTTTTGGCATTTTGGTTGTGCCAAAATTTTTGTTAAGTTAAAAATACATTTTAAAGATGGTTTGCTAAATCCTGGATTCTTTTGTTTCCCCTCCTGCAAATTTGTAGATAGAGTTAGATTAGAGTTCTTAATAATTTTCAGTAACATAGTATGAAAATGGAGCTCAGTTTATTAGTGAGTGTTATGTAAAATCAGGATAATTAAAACTGTAAATTATTAGAAAATAAATGTAAATTCAGAATTTCGAAAATCTCATAACACTTTTGAACTACTAAAAAGAAATATATCCTGAAATAAAGGGTTTCTGCCCTTAGAATAGTTGGTACCACAAAACTCCCCAATATGTGCACCTTTAAAAACTAACCAATTCCTTGTAGGTCTAATCAAATAAAGGAATACGTACTAAACAGAAATCAAAATTCCAATATTTCCTTAAATAAAATACTCTCATGAAAGTTATTCACAATTTTTGAAATCTCAAACATTTCACTAATCCTTTCTTACTACAGTTACAAGAAATGTCTTTGTTTCTCTGTTTGTAGAAGCGGCATTCAGGACTTTTTTTTCTCCCCCATTTTATTCATATTTCCTGGCCATTCAAATTCCGGAGGAAAGTATAGCAACTGGGTTTATTTCAAGACAGAGTAGGCACAGGCCACAGACTATAATGTACTACTAAACAGTGTTCGAGAACACGCAAGAAAGGTTCCACAAATCTGTGGCTGAGTCTGTGGACAGTAATGCGCTAACTTTTTCTTTTTTTACAAAATTGCAATTCATACAATGGGAGCATTGAATTTCAAAAATTTTATAGGCAAATGTGTCGTTTTTCCTCATGTAACATTTAAAGTAGATACACATTTAACTTGCAGTATAATCATGAAGATTACGATAAACATCCAGTTTTGGAACGGGAAATTAAAAAAATGAGAAAATTACCATTTTTATTTTCCCTCCCACTGGGAATTTTCTGGGGTGACTGAGGTTTTCCAGGGTTCCCTCCCCCCCAGTCACACCAGGCAAATACTGGTATGATACCTTCAGCTTAGACCCTGGCCGACACCTTTGCGTTCCCCTATCTCGGAATTTCAGAATACAAAATCTCTAGGAATGGACAAAAGCAATAATACAAACTCATTCGCTACGTTGAATACGTAGACAGCTCTATCTCCGGAAATATTTATCTCCTGAAGATATCAGGTGAAGTTATAGGAAAAAAATAGGCTTGTTTCTACTATCATAAAAAACAGGCTTGGATATTTTTTACATTTTTAAAGTCTTTAGCCATATTTATATAATTCCGGGAAAAATATGAGAGGGTAGCTGCCGGTGTCTTAGTTAAGTTTCACCCTGACGTTCGTGTAGTGAAACTGAAGGAAAATCTAGAAAACCTTAGTCAAGACGGTCGGCAGCAGGATTCGAATGCACGGTACCTACTTATTGCCCCCCTCCAAAAAAAGAGTAAGAAAAAACACTGAAGTTTTCCTCAGATACAAAATCTAGCGTAAATTACGCGTTCATGTATATAGAGTACCTGTTTCCCATTTTCCGGGCTATAGATTACTGCCACGCCCTATATGTAGCTAAGTCAATCGGCGCTCTGTTTGAAATTTTCGATGAGCCCTTATTCAATAGTAATTTAATATTAAAATGTAATATTACCCATCTCGATACACTCGCGCTCGAAATGGTTGGCGCCCTCCAAATTTTTGCGCTTTGTTAGGTGAACAGTTCGAACACCCCTCGAGGCGGCCCTGCATTTAGCATTTACTAAAAGTAATATTGATGTGTACAGAGGCAAAAGTAGGAATAAATAATATTCCTAATATAAGTACTAATGTTTAATATTTCTAATGTAAATTAACCTAAATTTAAACTGTACGAAGTCCGTTATGTGTTAAGTGTTTGGCGCTCCCCTGCATTGTCCTTAATGTAGTTGCTAAATGTTTTTTGTCTCGCGTTCTAAATGGTGATTTCTAATTTTTCCTTGTAAAGTGTGCCCCTATGCCCGGGCCTAGTGGTAAATCCGGTCCTGGCTATCACTACTTATAACTACTTGAATCATGTTTGTGGAGACAATTCCCTTACTGACAATCCTGAACTTCCCCATTTGCTGTTCGGAAGTAGGTTCGTAAATTTACTGGGGAACGTCTGGATAACTTTTAAGTGTTCTGTCAAAATTCTTTCGACAGAACCATTAGAGAATCCTGCATGGTTGTATATTTCCTTAACAGTTCGTCTTGCTGTCCTCCATGACGAGATCTTCAAGACGAGCGATGTCTTCCACGATGATGTAACTATTGAGCGTCCAGATCTTGGCTAATTTTCAGTTGATTAGTAAATTCACCAACCCACTTCCAAACAACGGCACTGTCTCCACAAAGATCTCTCAAATGGTTACGATTATCAACGTTTTTTTTTTTTTACCACGTGCAGATAGTCCTTATCAGTGTACGTTGCGCCTTCATAGTGAAAGTCATGGTTCATACATAAGGACAATTGTCTATTTAATCTATTATCATTAATAAAAGCAAAATAGTACGGATTTTTGATGCGCACATCTTAATTATGATAATTACTAATATCCGGTCCCAAGATAGGTCTATTCTCCTAATGGTCCTTGGGCAAGCTTATAACCGCTAATGGATGTATTTTTCCTTCCATTCTCTGAAGATAACGTCCTAATGACAGAAACTACGGTTTAAAATAATTACCGAACCACTACCTTGACTGTATCCCCATAATGAATCACCAAACGGAATAAATACCTGGGTCCCTTGATTAGAAAATAACATGCAAAACTACCCTTCCATCGGGGATAGGCAGTATGGTTAAGAAACCTGAACTTTAGCGGTTCGGGGGCCACTTTAAGAAAAACTGTATGTCTCCATCTTAGAAGATCAAAAGTTCGATTACAACGTTATCCAACTTCAACTTAGGGACACTTGTTTAATAGGTGAGCGCTAATTCATTAATATTGCATTTCAAAGTTAATTGGTACATGGTTCTCCCTAGGCATAATCCATCCTACATAACAATTTAAGTATCGCAAACCATGTTGCTAAAACTGAGATATAAAGGAAAGACACATTCTTCTATCATAACGCAAGGAATATGTTTGTTACAAAACTATGCACATGGGAGAAACAAAGCAAATCAAAACTCCTAATTCTTTATGAGCCTAAAAGAAAATATTTCCAACAAATGACCTCCCAACCTAATCTGTAGAAGCACACACAAATCAGAGCTAACAATATTTATCTTACAGCTTAAGTTAATGCACTTAAGAACATCATCAATCCCTTATTTTGGTAAGCCTCCACCTTACATAAGAATATTTTTTACAACACATCTAATGTAAACAAGAAAGGACATAGCCATTTTTGAGTCCACTTCGTTACTATAATTCTTTGACATAAGCATCAGCGAGCTTACTCCCGTTAAAACCAAACTCCTGTTCTGTTGATTTAGGTGCAAGCAGAAGCAATGCAGAGAGAGGCAGTAAACATTCAATCGATAAATCGATAGTTATGCAAAGCTGTTGACAGGGCAGCTGGATGACTATTAACAACACTAAATCCAACGTAAGTATGTATACATCTCTTTATAATGCTAAACTGTCACCTTCTCCTTGACGAAAAAATACTCAAATGTCACGATTACATCGAAAACCAAGAAAAGGGATAAACATGTTGTATTATAATTCGTAATTGACTATTGGTTCTCTTCAAACTGATGGTAAATGGTTGAAATTGTCACTTACAGAAATCAACAGTGCAGATCAAAATATGTGCACAAGCTTTTTTTTTTTAAAAAAAAAAAAGAAATTATCTATCAATTAACATATTTGAAGAGTACACGGGAAAAAGGGTAATTTCTGGTAATTCACATTTTAAAGTACTCCAATGTTGCATATACTTCCATAATATTTTAAAAACCACTGCAACTTGCGAATGATTTGCGCTTTTGGATTGAAATTTTCCTAGCCGTTAGCTGTCATTATTTTCTACTTGTTAAGGGTGCAAATTCATTTTCTTTGAAAAACTGCACCTCCCCTTTCTTCCCTTATACTCTTCATTAGGTTATGGATCTATACAATATTATCATGTATCCCTGACACAGAACCCCTTTTATTGAGCGTGGTGTCACAGTTGAAGCCTGTTAACTTTGTTATCAGGAGAAAGGAGACTGACGGCCATTACTAAAGCTTTTCCAGGATTCTCTCAGTTATATTAGGTAATTAGTACATTAATACTTTGAATAAAGCAAGTTGCTACCTTCACCTTTGTATACACTTCGATTACACTTTTTCTTTTACATATCTTGTAAAACTTACTTACATTTTAAATCATTTTTGGACTATAATATATTGAAGAACACGATTTTAGATATGTTTATTATATTTATTTTGAATTATTGTGAAAACTCTATTGTATGTAGCTTAACCATCAAGATATTATTTATATTGATTGTATTACATTTAATTTGACTTTTCGTTTGCTATATTTATAATGATAAACGTTGACTCTTTAAAGAATGCAGAATGGACTATGCAGTATATGCTTTTAAATTTAAAGAATCGGATTTAAGTACACTAAAATTTCGTTTATCCGGACATGATAGGACCGGACCCGTTCCGGATAAACGAAATTCGGAATAAACAAAATTTACAATTTTTCTTCATGTTATATGTGCCTGCGAATACAGTAACAAAATGGTTTATTTTACGAAAACAAAATTAATTTTAATAAATTAAGGGCAAATACAGCTACAACACAGCATATTTACACTCCGGATAATTAATTAGACGTGCTCACTTGTGTACGGTGTACAAGCACTTTGAAACTGACGAAAAAATTACTTTATTTCTTTTTTGGAAAATCGTTCCGGACAAACCGGAGTTTAAAATAAACGAGATTTTAGTTTATCATTATTTTAAGGAATTTTATTTTAATTATTTGCAATTTAGCATGCCAATGTATCTTGCATGGATTTACACTACATCAGCGTCCGTATTTACCAAACACTTTCTTAACATCCTGAATAAAAAAACAACACTCTAAAATGCTTTTAATGTCACTGTAAATGTACATTTGCATTACTACTTAGCAAGTACAAAATACCCTACATATTTTCTTCCTCCTACAACAAAAACGATCCTCTCACACAACACAAAAACAACCTACATGTAGACCAAACCTAATCTTGAGTACACTATATCCGCACTCATATTTTTCCTTCTTTAAACCACTGACAATTATACATGCAAATCCTATTTTCAACCCAGCCCATACATATCTGGGTACAAATATCCAAAGCAATTTCGTGTCGGAAAACTTTAGCTTGATACGAAATCACAATACATCCCACTTCCCCATTTTCAAGTCGTGTGTTTTTGTTACCGTTCTACATGTGAGAAATTCCGTCAATATAAGGGAAATGTTCCACTTCATTCCTTTCCTCATACGAGTTGGTGTTTCCTGTTTTTCATGTATATTCAAACATTAACGAATGCGAAATAATAAAACAAAAGAGCAAAAAGAAATGTAAATTGTTTCCTTGCTCAAAGGAAAAATGACAGAAAGTTTTCTTGCTACTTTCCTAAATAGCTCGTGTAATGTTATCGTTGACCCTATCTCTACCCCTTATACGGATCTGGAATTTGCATCTATTTATTATCAGACTAGAGGCTGGAATTTACATATTCATTTTAAGAAAATTTTATATCTTCCATGCATTATAAAAGCGCTGGGTAGAGGAAGAAAAGAAAACACTAAAATATATGTTAATAATAATATTTAAAGTGAATACATCCCACGAGAAAATGGAAGGCACCATTAATTAGTGTTCTATAAGTAAGATCAGTTGTATCCATCAGGTCCCCCCTCAGGTTCTCGTTGTAGCTTATCGTATTGTTTCCCGCACTGTACAAAATTTCTCAGTCAGTTTCCTAGAAAAATTCAGGCAACTTACTACATGGAAATCAGCAATGAATTCAGGCGTATCCACGGGAGTCTCAGCTCCCTAGAATTCTCCCGCGCCTCCACTTGGTTAATTTTCTCAGAATCACTTATTAAGTTATATAAAGTTTGCGTCAGCCAAGAATTAATGACCATTAAATATTATCATTTTTTTTAGGAAACAAGGACAAAAGTGGAAGTTTTTAATAAGCTTATGAAATATCATTGATATTTTGCAAAGCAATTGCATCGTCACCTAACGGACCTTGAATTATAAAGGGTCACACCGCGTCTCGTGCCCAGGACACGATCTTCGAATACGATCTCAGTAAAGCGAAAAATTTATAAGAAAAAAAAAACAGCGATTTATTCAATATCTTATTGATTATTTTTATTAATTTTCTCGCGCATGATTTTTTTTTGGAGCCAGCCTATAAAAATATTCATAAGTACTGTGACCATTGGGTACTAATGTTGATAGAAGGTACACTGTAAAAAATGTCTTTGTTGCACACACAAAATGAATCAACTTTTGTCACTTTTGTGCACGTTGAAAGTCAAAGGTGCAAACAAACGTTTTTTTAATAACTTGAATTGTATTAGAAATGGTTCTAGTTTCCTTCGAAACAATTTTAAAAGCTTAGTGGGAACTAAGAACCCAAGGCAGTTATCTCTGTGATAGCTTCTTGCCTCAAGCAACTGAACCATGAAGCCACAATACAATCGTCAGCATTTAACGCTATAGAGTCAAGAACTTTAGTACAAAAGTGAGTTAGACTGAGTTTACCAGAACATAGTAATCAAAATGTATAAGAAATAATCGTTGCAAAATAAGCTGACAAGAAATATACAAAACGCGCCTTCAGAATACCTGATAAGCTCTCGACAGATTTTGTACAAGATCTTTTCGCAGAAGACTAAGAATGTTAGAGAACATGCGTACAAGATGTGTATTTTTTTACTTTGTAAACTAACGTCCTGATCTCTAGTTAATTAATTGTTCCGGTCCGGTAAAGTGTGTTGAGGAAAGTTCTCTCCCTGACAAGTATCAAGCTTAGGCCAAAAATGTAAGTGAAATAAAATAAAAGCTTGCAATAAAAGATGCTGATTATCCATATTTAAAAACCCTATTAATGGTAAATATGTTGCAAATACGCCAC